>QNGE01004585.1:43503-58868 GCA_008508345.1 Paragonimus westermani
CGTCATTGCTATACTTGGCGCCCTCCCTCTCTGAGTCAGACCTGGTCTCAGATAGACCACATAGCTGTTAGTTATAGGTGGCGGGGTTCCATTCAGGACTGTCGTTCTTGATGGAACACACACTGGGATTCAGATCATGCGTTGGTACGTTGTCGTTTTGTACTCACTTTTGCTGAGCAACGACCCCACCGACAGCAACGATTGGCGGTTGAGAAACTTACTATACCGTCGGTAAGGCATAAGTATCAAGCCAGTCAGAAATCTGCCTTAGTATTTCTCACTCCGAAAATCCTGATTGCTCCTGGACCCAAATTACACAGGCCATTCGGGAAGCAGGTACTGTGGCATGCGGCACGGGGGTACATGGAATAAACAAACATTGGATCTCGGAGAAATCCCTGGAGTTGTTAGAAGCCAGACGGAACACCCCTCCTGGCAGTCCATATAACAAGTGTAGAAGAGATGTCCGTAGGAAACTGAAACGTAGCCTAAAGGCTGATCGTGAGGCTTGGCTATTGGGAAAAGTTAGAGAAATGGAGACGGCTTTTGCTTCAGGAAACACTGGCAAACTGTTCAAGCTTATCCGTGCCACTGGTCTCAGGCGACCGTCTGTCAGTGAAGCAATCAGCGGCTGATGGATGAATGCTTTTTACAACGCACATTTAGAGGTGAACCAGTCGTAGGTAGCATGTTTGGTTTATCGAACACATCACTGTGAGTACAACATATATACCTGTGCAGATTATGTCCCGGGTTTCGTGGTGCAGTGAAGGTCCATGTTCCTGTGCTACTCTGAGGAGTTAACAGGTCCCCAGCTGCTATCTAAATCTCAAGCTTTCGTATCCTTTAACGGTAAGTTGATTCAAATGAGCTTATACCCAGATACATACCATCTCTAAGCCATCCAACTCGAGGTAGTGATTTAATTCAAAAGGTTGACTACTCCACTTGTTGGTGCCTTTTAGTAGCACCAATTTCCTACTAAAGTTGGTGGTCACAACTAACCTATGCCTTTATCTCGTATTGATTAGAGCCGACTGAACACGTGACCTTGGGAGATATTACAAAATATTCAACAGTTAAAATCTTTCCACCCAAATTATGAAGACCTAGTCATGTTTGTGAAGGTCCATCTGATTGTGCACGGTCTAACGAATTTTACCTGAGCTGTGAAACTCCATCTCAGTTGTCTAATGTTGTTTACTTCGTTTTCCAGCATCCCAGTACTTGTAAGAAGAGAGCATGCACTTCCTCATTCGCCAACTTGGATATCTGCGAACAAAAAGAGCATTATTATCGCATGTGAGTTGGGGCATCCGTCTGCCCAACGTCAACTTTTCGTCTGATCGAACATAACTGATTCGTTTTTATCATAACTCAATCATTTCTAGGGAAATAAGTTCACCAGCTCCAAATTCCCGTCCACATCAGATTTCAATTATACAGCAATTTGCTTCGGCTCTGTGGTCACAATGTTTGCCAAAATGGACTCTCCATGCCAAAACAATTGTCTGGTAGTCAATACTGGTTTTGTTCACCACCTACCATGTAAGTAACCCTTTTGATCACGGTAGTTCAGCTGTACTAATGTACTCTTCAATATGCAGCCTTCACTGTTGCATAAAAACCTTCTGATCCTCAAACCGGCACTCAGACTGAAGTTGCCCCACATTAGGTTACTTGAGACTTGTCCAGGTCTCAAAGTAATCTTCGTGCTGTTCATTTTTTTAAATGCGTAATCAGACCGACCCGAATATGGGAAGCTACCCTTGTGAAGCACATAGGCCCAAAGAGTTTATGTGGCTAGACAACATATGGAAGCCAGGGCTAGCTAGCATCTAATAGCCAGCCTAGACTTGACAAAAAAACGACATGGCTCTTGTTTGTGACTTACTACATCCGTGCAACAACGCTATTTGCATCCAGTCAGAGTGAATAGTACACTTTTTATCCTCGTTTCATTCAGCGGTATCTATTAATAGTGTACCCTCTGTTGAATGTCGATCATGAACCTAGTCGATGAATCACCCATCCTATCTCAGTTCCATCCAGCTGACGTAGTTACCTAAAAGAACCGGAACTTTGGCAATCCTATGGAAGGCGGGAGACTAGTAACTTCATGGTTTACATAGAGAAATCTGTTCACGTACCCAGAAAGACTGTACCGAGATGAGTGAGGCGCTGGCTAGAAGCTGCCCAGTTTCATAAACTACACCACGCGGTTACAGGAGACCGACCAATTGTTTGTATGGGAATCGATTCACTTCATCAGAGGTTCTGCAACTACATCCGGATGAGAATACAGATCATGTGTGGTTTTACTGACAGAACATCGTGAATGAATACAGAGTTTAAGCAAACACAGTTGGACTAGGTGATCCGCCAGTATCTCTGGCCATCCGGTCAGCTGGAAGGAGTAATTTTGGTCTTTCTCGGTCGCGCAGACAGCGGTCCGGGCTACATGGACTTAATACCGGCACACTTATCCCCACTATTGTTCCGCCAGAACTGCTGAATGCTTCAAGGTAATAACACCCCGGAGTATCTGTATGACTTCGCAGAGATGTTCAATTCGTCCGACGATATTGGCTACTGACCATGATCTGCTCAAGCACTTCATTGTAATCCTGTTGAGCATCTCTGTAAACATCTTGACAGAAGAATCCCCAGGAATTCGGAAGGGCAGATACTTACACATCGCAACACAGCAGAAGATCATGGTGCTTCTTAACAGCATGTCTTGTTTTTAACGATTTTCCAATTTGGTAATGATTGAAAACATTGTCCTTTTCAAGGCAAATTCGTATTGGTCGTTTTATCAGTCATTTGATCAACTGCGTGGGCCGCTCGGGATGTATTGTACGGTCAGACAAAGCCGTATGGGTCTTTTAAGCTCAAGTGAATAACGCCTAATCGTAGAATCACCGACACTCGAAGGTCACCGGGAAGAAGATAAAATACGAATGTCGTACACAAAAATGAAGTGAACCATGTCTTTTTGGTTCAGTTTCAATGCCAGCTGCCTCCGGTCATTCGTTGTCCAACAGTGTACGAAAGACTTGTTAAACCGTTCACAAACTGTGGTATACTATCACATACCATTGGTTCATCACACTGCAGATATCAAATTCACCAGGGAAAACGGTTCTATCTCAGTGTTCAGCCACAGTGGCTGTGACCCTCAGTGTTAACCGTGTGGCTTTTCTGAATATACGAACAAAGCAAATAATTCACTCCCTCACCCGAACCTAAGTAGCAACCATTTCAATCTCCACATGTTCTGAAAACAGCATTTATGACACGTCTTATACAATCTTGTGATTTTCTTCAGCTAATCACCATTGCTGTTGTTACGTTATCCGGTGATGACCTTTTTTATCCGCATTCTGTCTTACGGTGTACGTCGTGAGCATCAAAGTAATGCGACTTTCATCCACTTACTGTGGTCTATGGAGGCATCAGCACTTACGGTTCACTGTTTTAACTTCTATACTTCAAACATAACTGCAATATGGCATGATAATTTCCCCTTTGACCTGGTGGGAGCCTACAACTGTCTACTAAATCACGCTAAAGCGCGAACGACTCTGTCTACAAGCGTCACATTTGATAACTCACATAACTGACAGACCGAGTTTTAAACCGACGTGATCTAGCACGGAACGTTGCATATTGGAAGTACACCATTGAGATTAAACTGGAGTGATCGTACGCCTAGTCTGCAATGACAAGAATAAAAAAGGTCAGTACCGACCACTTATCATGTTCCAGTGAGGGTTCACGTCTGATGTAAGACACACTGGCTGTTGATAGGTAGCCAGAGATGCAGTCAATGTGACGTGAACGCCGCCCATGTTTGATCGCAGATTTTCTAGCTGGATGCATTTTTAATCCAACTCCTTCCAGGAAGATGTACTAGACTCGAGCTTCGTTCTTGTTAGAGCCCGTCCATACTGTACATCCTTACCAGTGCCGGGATTTGAACTTTAGTCCATTTTCTCGTAAAACGCCCATGTTGATTCCCATACCACCAATCTCAGTTTGGGCGTGATCGAATTATCCCACGTGAAAGTTCGACCACAGCGGCTTATGAGTACTACTCAGGCTGTCTGGATAGGACATACAGCAGCTGGAACAATGAGTCGCCATCGTCGACAAATAGCTAATAACAGTCCGAAAGTTTAGGTTAGAACTAGTGCAAGCATTGATATACCATTTATTATCTAGGATGTTGAGACACTTCGATTCTTGCTTCTGACCAGTCATTCGACTTATCGTTGTGTGGGTGGTAAATACACTCAACCAGACATCACTAACTATCCCTTGCCCCGCTAAAAAATAACGCGGAAGACTGTCACGAGGAATATTACCGAAAAAACCCTTGTTTCTTACTGTCCTCGACTAGCCGCCTCATCAGATGTGTTCAAGATGTTTTGTTCACGCACGATCGTTAGCATTATTGTTAAACTACAATTTGAACTGATTGAACTTTAAGTTGATCATCCCTCGTATTTGGTGGCAGCATTCGCATTCAGACAGACTTTCCAGCTGGCCTTTTTCGAAAAGGAGCACTAGACTCGGGTTTCGCTCTCATTAGGGCTCGTCAGTAGTGCATATCCTTGCCACGACCAGGAGTTGAACTCCGGCCACGTGTTCATGAGGCAANTGAAAATAAACCAAATCCCCGACTACTCATCAGTGATTAAATTTCTTTTAATTATTGGAGCATTCCAATAAATCGTGATAATCCGAGTTGTTTTTACTTAGTACTGGTGATAAGAACGGAATTTTGGTTTACGCAAAATGAATATCACTCAAAAATGATGGCAACTGTCGTATTCCCGTTGATTTTACACTCAACCCCTTTGGAAAAAAGCATTGTGCTCGAGTTTTCCAGTTGCTAGAACTCGTCAGTAATGTATGTGTATACCACGGCTGAGATTATATCATTAGCTTTTCATCGGTTCGAAGTGGTTTCCAAATCTTGAGTTACTTTAAAATGGTATGAAATCAGACCACAATTAAGATTCACAAATTCTATGGTCAAAAATAGTCTAACTAAACGCTTCCAGGAAACCGTAACACATGGAGGCCGTAAGGTTGAAACACCACTGCTAACCCATAATGATCATCAGGTTTACTGTTGATATGATTTGTTTCCGCGACAAAGGATATTATCACTGTGCGTTCTTCCAGAAGTCATTGACAACATTGCACAAGACAAAGAATGAGGTAGTCGCTCGGTGGGTTTGAAATAATTTAAGGTCCACCGAGCCAACAAGTCTGCTTTCCATGACAAGATCACCGGGATACACGATTATTTTCAAACTTCGCTGGAACTTCGGCCTGTGCTGGGGTCTAGATCCCCACGTCTCTTTATACGTTGGCAATAGACCTTTGCCAAACTTCACTGACAGCATTTCGGCGAGTGAGTCATGAACGACAGGACAATTTAACGTACTGAGCCGCTCACTGCTTCGAAACAAAAGCGAAGAACGAGCAGCAAAGTCAGAAAAGAAATTGCTAAATACATTCTCCAAGGTGGAAAGATGAAATCCATTGCATAAATTATGGATTTGTAAAACACTTGCTGCTACTGCCTTCAAAGTTGGACGGAAACAGGAAGCCGAGACATTTTCAGATTACTACATCAAACGCTTATGGTCTGTTTCAGACGACCAGCCTTAGGTTTCGCTCCAATGATTGTATATTAACATGGAATTAAGGGTCTCGAAACACCATTTGGCTAAACGATGGTTGACTGCCATCCGGATGTTCATTTTTATGAAGAAACTGTGTTCAGCCTGAAAAATTTGGCTGCAAAGATGTTATACAAAGGCCCTCTTGTTATATTTCAGGTCTTAACTGTGTAAAACTGAGATTATCCAGTAATGAGGTAAATTGCTGGTATCTAAGTCCCGTGCATCTGTTCGGGATCGAAGGTGTATCAGCCCTGTTTACAACCGCTTCTGCAGAACAGAGGTACAAAGGTCAACGTGCTCTCTTGCCTTGCAACTGGTGGGATGGTTTAGCACTAACTTCACAAAAGAGTTATGTGCTACACATTCAATGGGATTCTCAAGAAATGATCCCACGGAACGCATCGGAAAGAACCAGGTATACAAGCAGTGTTTTTATTCAACAGCACTCCAATCTACAGACGGACATCACAGATTGTCAGTAATGACGGGTAAATAAACGTATGTTGTTCCCGCCTACAATCCATTATTAAATGCGGGTGAAAATGAGTTGGTGAAACCAAAAAGCTCAATAGAACTTGGCCTTCGGATAATGTAACCTTGCCAGTGAACATATCCGAAGGGACCACACATCTTACTACTGACCTTGAACGTCTCTGTATCTCAGCAGCTCAAATCAGGTGATTGTGCTGCTTACGATCATATGTTTGATATTGTTTTTAGCGTTTTGTTACGTGTAAAGAGGTTACATATTAATAACTCTGTGCGAAGTGTCCGTTGTTTGTTACGTTGATGAGTTAAATCGTGTATGATGTGAAATAAAGTGGCTGGTTATATGTAGTGAATACAAGGCGGAATCGTAAACAGAGTGTAAAAGTACGGTTGAAAGACGCACAGCATGACACCATGAGCAACGGTTGCAAAAAAAATACGGACCCTACGTTTCTCGATAGTCTTATTCACCTACCCCCTTTGATATTTAGGGTAATCGCTTCTAAGAACCGGATGTCAAGGTAATGAAAATAATGACAGACGAAAATATGCTTTCGAAAATTCGTCTTCAGGCCAGTTCAGTTATATGGAAAGTTAATAGAATTAGGTCAAAATATCGATTACTGGGAAGCTAAGTCATGGTTCAATCAGTTGGTGATGGCCTGATTGGTCTATCACGTCAGTGTTGTCCATTGATTTGGCCACGTAGGTTGACCATCGATCCGGTGGGTCTGAGGCCAGCTTAAACGCAACACATGAGCAATTCGCTTACACCATTAAGTCGAGCAGCCTGATTCCGATAGTATCAGCAGCACAGAACATTCTCATTCGAACTGACTCTGATGGGTTGCTTGACGCACGATAAACTCCTGGAAGGGCTTGGTCAGTGTTCACCTGGTGCCCACTTCCAAACAGATGAGAGAGGTTACAATTGTTGACCGATCGTGTTTCCCCGTGTCCCAACCACCCTGGATGCTGTTCCCGGATTGTTTTCGGGAGCTTTGGTGTTCGGCCTGCTCCATAGGAGCAAATGAAAGAGCAGACACACGTATAGGAGATCTGAACTATCAGTCTATCGTCGCTATGTAACCGGGGAACTGGGGATGTGATGAATTGGACATGGAATTCAACTGTGGTATAGGCCCTGCTGATTGCCTGGTTAGGTCTATTTGTCAGCCATTGTGCGGCGTTGTCACTTTTGTACGACACTCCGACAAACACAAGCCTCTTCCTTACGTCATGCAATTCAGTTCGTGTACTGACCTGTCCAGGTACTCTTTCGGCGAATCCTGCGTTGAGTAATGCCGCATACTCGTCGGTGCAAACGGTCATCAAAGATCGGCTGAACAGCAGTCTTTTCCTTAAGGGTAAGTTTAGCAGCCCGGTGAGCATGTTGGAAGGTCGCGAGCATCGTGCGCAGATTAGTATCGGACGTACTGATGAAAAAACACATTGCCCACCTATCGCCGATACTAACTAAACTGGGTGATAGTGGTTTGAAGCATGGTGTGTTCGGGCCTTCCCGTGAATATACCGAATGAGAGAGACCTGAGTGAAGATCCCATTGCCAAGCCATCTACCGGCCGACACTCACACTGTTGAATAACAGTTGCGCATGGAAAGTGTACCGCAACAGAAGCTCCTCCCCTTTCAGCACTGGCATCTTAAAATCAAGACTGGTGTTAGGAGCATAATCACAGACAAAATTAACTGTATCAAGCGACTTCATGTTAGTGAATAACGAAGTCAATACTCCCATCATTATGCTAATTATTGGTACCTCGTTAAGTTCTAATACTAAATCTGGCTATAAATAATAAAAGACTGGGTCTGAGTGATATTGTATGCATGGACCATGGAGACTAGATGAGGATAATAAGTGTGTGAACAAGAGGGTTGTATACCTTAACACGGTGACGATAGAACCTATACTACAGCAAATCATAAAATCATGAAAAAGTTATATTACTGACCTGTTGTAAGTAGTCTATTTTCGTACATACATATATGTTCGTCCTATACTGCCCCTACGTAATTTCCAGATGTCCCAAATTGGTTGCGAACACCTGAACTGCATCCAAGTCTATCAAACATAGTCACCTTCATATTGCTTCACATTAGTTTTCTTTAGTGTCGTCATATTGGGACGTTTCTTATATACCTACCGGGTGTAAATTGCTGACACGTAACGACACTCAACTGTTCTGTCATACGCATTTGCAGAACGATGTGTAAATTTCCATCTTCTTGAAATGTTTACTCTTATAATTCTAAATTACGTTCGCTTTCAACACGTATACACTATTCCGTTCAAGCTCACTTGATTACGTATCACTAAGTTGTCAGAGCGCGTATCTCGACCTCACGAGAACTATCGTTGGGTCAACGAGAGGAATACATTCTAAGAGATATTCTAATTGGTGATCGTCAAAAGCTCTACGCTGTTAGCTTAACAATTGATTGTCTAAGATTTTGAACTACTGATCAGTGGAAGTGCAGAGAAATAGACAGCAGTAACTGTAACAACAACTATGATGGCGAATTAAACCAAACTTCATTGTACACAATCTCCTAGGATAGTTGTATGTAATACTTCTCTGAAAAATGCGCATAGTAACAACACGCTTAACTGTTCAATAGGCAACAGAAAAATATAAAACCGCTAGTTGCTTCGATGAGTTTTGTGCTAACAACTCTAATCTCCAAAGGTGAGGAATTTGTTGTAAAACATCAGTAGCTAGTAATGGTACAACGTCACTCCACAAAAATTGGTGAACCTGAGCCACGGATTGAATAAACTGCCCATAAAAGACTCCAAACAGTCGATCAAAAATATTGCTTCCTTGGATCTGTGTAAACGTGAAAATGGACTCAACTGATAACACTGCGACAGGCACCATTTACAGACCTAGTGTTGTGAGCCAAGAACGCGGATGGTGCAAAGGTTGTTTGTTTAGAAAAACAACACTGCAAACATACCAATCTGCACACAGTTGCAATGGTCGCCGATGCCCATTTCCTGTATGAACCGAGAACTACTTCGTGCTATGCTTCGCTCTAATGTCTCTTGTGTTTTTTCAGTGGTTGCTTCAATGTCCAAATCCACACTTCCCCCTCAGTACTGAATAGTAGCAATGTGATTAACATATTGCGATCGCTCATTGCACTACACTAGTGTAATACGTAAACTCCCGAAGCAGTCCTCCACAAAAGTAGGCTTGTTGTTGAGTTGAGTTAACGGGGCTGCTCAGTCGTTTCTTGAGGATATAGGTTATCCGTTGTCATTGCGTCTCGTAGGAACCAAGATGCGTGAGGTCATCATCCGTGTTGCTTTAGTTAGAATCGAAGCACCAGTCACACTTTTCACAATTGACCTAATGAACGTCAACATTTCGTTTGATAGTATTACCATTCCATTATATCGGTAGGTTCTGGCATAAGCTGTCTGAGAAAACTTGATTGGTAATTCACTCTCTTCAGTAAATTAATGGAATTCGTATGGCACAGTGAAGTGGGTGGATGGCTGATCTTCAACAGAAATGTTGTTGGCTTGGGTCTAGCTGAGGCGCGAACTTTCAGTAATTGTGTCTCTTCTAAGTTATCAAGCCTACAACATTACTCATGATTACATAGATTCGGTCCTCATTCATGGGTATGTCTTACACAGCATGATGGATATTGTGTTTTACTGTCTCCAACTATCTTTCTGAATTCGATAGTCGATGATGGGCTTCCAACACCCTAGTTGCAGTGTGTTTTATTGCACCTATCGGTCTGTCAAAATTTGTGAGCTAAATCAGAGCATCCAGGCGGAACTCGCCATTTCGCTGGTTGCCCTTCGAACTAATCCTTGGCACGAACGAAGAGTCGTATTTAAGTGATCACTCCTCTGGGGGATGGAACTGAAATCCACTGCATCAAGGTCCATCGAACTAAATGGTTACTGTTCTCACGCAACGAATTAAACTGGTTTTAACGATCGTGAAGTACACGTTGATCGAGTCAAGTCTGTGAACGGATTTTTTGTCGTTCAGGATAAACTGCATACTACTGGTCCATCCAATTGTGGACGACGCCATTCATAACTGCACGGTGGTGAGTAACGACTTAGTCGTTATCATTC
The DNA here is from genome assembly GCA_008508345.1 of Paragonimus westermani. Classification (NCBI taxonomy): domain Eukaryota; kingdom Metazoa; phylum Platyhelminthes; class Trematoda; order Plagiorchiida; family Troglotrematidae; genus Paragonimus; species Paragonimus westermani. The sequence continues at coordinate 53,818 of QNGE01004585.1, forward strand.
GGATTCGTGTGATGAAACCAGTGCAAAATGATGCCAAGATTAGCTAACCAGCAGAAGTACTCATAAAAGCCAGCTATCGCAAAAAAGGTGTATTGAATTTGCGCCGTTCCGTAATCGTATCCCACATATCCCGGTTCAGTATGGCACTAGTAGATGTTTCCTGTAGTCGAGTAGTAGTGATCGTTGTTGTTTTTAATACCCTATTTCCAGACACAATATTCGTTCACCTTATCAGCTTTGAAAAGCCTTTTGCCTACTTATTAAGTTGTTAGTGTTTCTTATTTACATCTTGTGTCTAGTCCGTTACATTTTTGTTTTATCTAACCCATAACCTTTACCAATATATAGGTAACTTTGCGGAATACTTTGTACTGGACTAATCCTTGTTAGTTTTATAAATTCAGCCAACGGGGCTACAACTTGTCAATACAACCAAGTGAACTCTGCTGCGATTGGACTTGTTTACGACCAGCTGGTGACAGAGCATATCGCTCACACCAGTCTACGCCCATATACAACAGCCGCTTGTGCTTTCGAGAGAAGTGTCACACAGGATGATCGGTTTCCCGCTATCCCGTTGAACTCGCGATCCCTTACTGCAAGACCACAATTTCATGCGTGATTCAAATTTGGCTTGGCTGTCTGACACAAAATTGACTGTGATATGGCTCTGACTTTGCCCATAAACCTGTAATCTTTAAAACTGAATTTTACGAAAGATGTGATATTGTCGTTTCAAAGGTGAACAGTTCACACAACGTGGAACATCATAGCAGGACTGTAAATCGTGACTAATTAGACGTTGCATAGTACACTTAACATCACGAAACATCGTGTACTGTCTAAGCCGCAAACTAAAGTGGTTAAACAACATTGTCTTAGGCTGTATTTTCCAGGCATTGTCTTCTTAGTGACCTACTAAGGTTGTGACTGGGTATCGCGGCTGGGTGTCTTTGAATTTCGGGGGAAATCAACAACAATTACAACAGTATATTCTTGAAATAGTCTTCAGCATTTGGATAATATCCCTAATACTGACATTCTCAGAGTACAAGGCAGCGATGAATCAGCCCATGTTGGTTTGCCAGCTATTCAGTCGGTAGAAGCGATTTGTTTTTTCCGAATCATATTGCCAGTTCATTTTGCAACAAGGAGTTGCTGTAACATACTGTCCATACAGAATGGCCGAATATTTTAAGAGAAAAATGAACGATAGGCACGATCCCGTACTCCCACTCACATCGTATCACAGTGAAGACGCTATTCTTTTAAGGATGATCTCATGCAAAGACGTTCGTTTTTATCCGCTCCTAGACAATGTACGGGATGTAGCGTCCAGTCAGGTGAGGGAGGTGAGAGACTTGGCAGCCCAGTGTGACAGACGGTTAACCGGAGGTTGAATGGTGTTCAAAACCTGCGTGATCGATACCGAGAGACGAGTAAACATACGGAAAAGCGAGGTGAACCGATAATGAAAGCCCTGCCTTCTTCTTGCCAGGTCTGAGGTTGCTTGTCACCATTACCACCCGACTGTGATTCTCTGCCTTGTCCTCAGCCGTTGAATGAGCCCTAGACAAACGTGTTCAGGAGTCGTTAAGCTGTAGTTAGCTAAACAATCACGAACAAACTGTGCGGTTGAGTGTTATGATCTTGGATCCTGTGTGGTCCCCACTAACTTGGCGGTTAATGAATATGATAGGTCTTGGAATGGAGGGTGACTGTCATCCGCTGCACACACGAACTACCTTCCCAGAGTGAGCTCTCCGTGATACATTTTCAACCAATTAGTGTCACGAACTGTAAAATAATGCATTATCCAGCCACCGAACACATGATATATACCTCAATACACCGGACGCAAAAACCTCATTTGCATATATCGATAATCATAGAGAGATGTAGTTGGTAATGGCACTCTCAGGTGTACTAAACACCGTTCAAGAGGTGGTGTTGAGTACAGTCGATGACGGGGTTGCTGTCCAGTTTTATTGTAATATTCTAGGGTAATTTCAATACTTCCACCTGGCTCATGAGGAGTAGTGTTATGTGATCGTTCATCTTCGCCGCACTGGTTAACACTTGCCAGCATTTCATTCCATATCGTTGGCAGAGCATACTAAGTTTTACCAAATTGGGCGGTGATCCTCTTCGGTCGAGCTCTCCCGTAACTTCCCATGTGTGTGCAGTGGGGTTCAGGTCCAACAGATACTCCAGACAAACAGGGATTGGTATTCTAGTGATATTTTGAAGACAAAGAAAACTGCACAGGATGACAATTCATCATCGGTTTGATACAGTAGCAAAGCGTATTCCAAAACAGTCACGTTATCTAATTGCCCACACTTGGTATACACAGTCATCGTTCCCTACTCCGAACATTAAATAGGTTCATGTCTCTTGACCGAGGTGATTTGTCTACGTGCGGGAGGGAGTGCTCTTGACCACTCTAGGCCATGGGGATCGCCATTCCTGAGTGAGTTGGATTTGTGAGCAAAACGCTCATTGCGATCGAATCGTCCACTGTCAGATTGTATTGAGTATATTGGCTGGAACTTCTAAAACAACCCGAAACGCTTTCGACACATCTACCGGTAACGTGGTCGCAAACTGTGTAACACGACTGTGTTAGTGACTAACTTCGTGACAATGGTCCTGGCCCAAGCTGAATGACTTCTTTTAAGGCGTCCAGATAGGCTGCTGGCCGTTCAACTCACATGTTTTTTGAAAAAAATTATAGGCAAGATGGTTTGCAGCGTCCAGGCAACGTGCAAACAACAGGCACGTTTCATGTCAACTGTGATACCCTCTCTCAGGCACTTATACGGAAGTGTACTCGCAGGATAACCATTCAGTCAGAGCAGCTGATGTTGTCTGATTATAACATAGGTGTCTCGATGACCAACACTCACGTCCTCCCTGATGAATACCGACAATTTATCTGACCACTATTTCACACTTGCAATCTTCATTCATCAATCCGATCCATCACATTCCCTTCGAACTCACGAAAGAATATACAACTACTAACCAGGTAAGTGACTTGTGTAAATGTCGGTTCACCTGTTCGGTAGATGTTTCCTACCAACCGGATTGAGATAAACACATGCTTTTTTCTAGCACTAGGAATTAGGTTCCTATCTGTCATATCGACAATACTTGAAACACTGAAATCTCTTTAACCACTTCACTACAAAAGAAAGTCGATAGCATTACGATATGACATTTCTTTTACTCTCATCAGTCGCAAACGTAAGATATGCCAGTTATGTACGTCAGACAGACAACACCAAGCAGGGACAAAACATGCCTACAAGTAAATCAAGTAGTATTTATTCAAGATCCCGAAAACCCGTTGAGCTACTTCAACCAATTTTGTGCACATAACGTCAATTGGTAAGTTCGGACAAGCGTCGCATTTCAGGAAGCTTCGACTGCGCAACAGCAACTTGAGCGAGTTTCCTAGGTCAAAATGGTGTACTCTTATCATTAGGGATTTGGCAACTGATGACGCTGATTTTCGACTAGTCAGCTTCCCAAGTTGAGGCTGGCAAGTAACAATTTGTTTCACTTATTTCGGGATGAGTTCCATCACTCACTACCATTACGTAAGCATATCAAAACTTCAGGTGTATCACATTTACCTAAGAAACCTGATTAGATGACGCACCATCCGATGCCATTCACAAGGAAACAACTTCGCCGCTCCCAAAGAATGGTCCATTTCTCCCTCGGTTTACTCCCAACTTCACCGCTGTACTCGCTCCCTTGACGCATGTACTGGATGGCTCCAACAAAACTGCATGGGGTTCAAGAACTTGTGAACACTATGGCAAATTTAAGTAGCATGATCACTCCTCGTTATCTGCATCCGGACCCACAAACCGACGTATCCAATTCAGCAATCGGCTATGTCGTCTGCCGGCTTGTATATGCTGAACTCCAATCACAAGCTCCAATTAGCATAGGCAAAGTACAGCACATTCCTGAGCGAATTACGTCACGATGCAATAAATTCCTGAGTTGTACAATTTGTGCCTCCAGCGTTTTGGCTACTCGTGTCTCTGCGTCAATCATCGACCTTAGCAGATTGCAAGATTTGAGTACACTCCCACAACATAAGATGGGAAAACATTTTCAAAAGTACGCGCCATACAAGCGAAATCGAGGTCGTTGTTCGATAAACACGTGCAGTTGGTGTGGAACCACTTGTGTGGCAACGAACCACTTGAGAGACACTTTAGTTCACGGTGCACTAGTTCGATTTTCACAGGTAGGAATTTACCAGACGCGAAATGCGAAAAGGCGGTTGAGAGTATAGGCCCAATAGTTATTCGACGAAATATCCAGGAGGTCTCCCACAGTGTTGTATATGGTATCGACATGCAAGTTAGCTATGGAGGCTAGAGACCGGCCGCCGACGAGCGAGTAAACCGAAAATGCGTGTGGCTCGGGTTCGTACCACACAGTCACATGACATGTGGACAACATCATGCGAACTTTCTCAGTAGCTTCGGTACAACATACAATTATGCGTTTTGAAAACATTTTACACACCATACCACAACAGAGACCAGTGAAATCTCCAGGTCGCTACAGAACAGCCAGATTGGCTACACAAATGAGCACCTTATGTGCTCGTCATTATTTATAGCTTTTTAGGCGATAGACGACAGTAGATAACTGTAACAAGCAAATACTGAGTCACAATTGAACCTGAAAACGCTGTAGGGAAAAAGGAAGCAACTCACTATAGAGTAATCACAACTGCAACAGTAAATGGGTGTGACATGCGTGAGTGAACTCAGCTATCAACTGTCGCAATATGGACGTCAGTCGACGGTGAAACATTGATCGTGTCACCCACGTCAAAATGACATCAGCTTGGATGAAGAGTGAACAGACTCGGCGCTATATGTAGTGACCAGTGTAGAGACCCCATTTGTTTATAGCTAACTGCGTTGAAGTTACAGTTAGCGCTTTTACCCATTCTCCTCCCCACATTTTGTATCCGTTTAAACGTTTGTTTGAACGAGTATGGTTACCGGCAAGCC
>QNGE01004586.1:0-58862 GCA_008508345.1 Paragonimus westermani
AAACTCAGGGGGGAAAGGTGCTCAGGCGCACCACGTTGTCAGGTGAGGTCAAGCTCCAACAGGCACTTTATGAAGTCGAGTTGAGCGACCGCACCCCCGCTCAGTTGCTTCACCATCTGAGATCTCCGGTCGGTGATAACGGCAGAGGTGACCCCATCCCCAGGCAACTATGGACCAAATACAACCCGCTTAACACCTCAGTCATTCTGCCAGTACAGAACCCCGACGTCCCATTAGAAGAGTTTACGGAGACGGTTGACGAAGTTCACGGATGTCTCTCTAAGCGTCCCATCAACCATATGCTTGACACTTTCTCTCGCTCACATTCACAACGAGACGTACTTGGTAGCGCCGAACACCAGACTTCTTAGCTAACGCTCACTGTGAATAACTTAGCTGGACGCCCTGTGAAAGGCCGTAACTCCTGGAGCTCTCGAATCCCTTCTGACTCGCGACCTCCCACATCTGAAGTCCAAACCTATAACAGCTGTTACTATCACCGGCGTCCTGGTGGCAATGGCCGCAACTACACACAGCCATGTGCATACACCAGTCCACATTCTAAGGGCAATGCAAATCAGAGGAAGGACCGGGTCAGCCAGTAGTGGCGACAGCTGCAGCCAGCTAGTCTATCAGTCGCTTGTTTTACGTCCATGATAACCCAATCTGACTTTGTTTCCTCGTCGACATCAATCCACAGGTCAGCGTTACAACCTCAGGTAGAAGTAAACGCGATCTGAAACTTACGAAGTACATCTTAGAGGCGGCCAACAATTCCAAAATTGTGACCCACAATTAGCATCTCTTGACAGTCGATTTCGGACTGCGTCAAAGTTTCCCTTGACTCTTTATTCTTGCCAATGTTTACACCCAACTATCGGCGTCAACGTTCTCAGGAAGCACGGTCCGATTGTGAATCTCAGCCGTCGGAAACTTGTAGACCAACCTCTACCGAGTGCGGTCAAGGTGTTACCACTACCATCAACTCGATCGGACTTTGAGCGGCTTTACAGTAGGCCAACCAATATACGGCGCTGTTGAAGGGATTTCCGCGAATTCTTCAACCTATTTCGAATACCACGATGTCCACATTCGACGTTGTTCATCATATTATCACCAAGCAACCACCCAAAATTGCGCCCCCACTGGTTGCTTACCCGGAAGCTGAGGGTGTAGACAACTAAAATTTGTAAACAAGTTACACTAAATAGTTCGCATTAGACAGTTTTCTTACTCGTCTCAAGTAGCTCACATTGTGTGCAAGTTAAAAAAGTAGGCAGTAACCCCACCCAGAGAAGTTCATCGTACCCTTGAAATCTTGGCTATCGATTCAACTTCTCACGTAGTCTTGCGCACGAAAACAAATATTAGTGGACCGCATATTTTCCGAACATGAACTCTCGGGTGTGTCTCATTTGTGTTTGCCAGGAATAAAACCGTGGCTAGGATCAGTTTATGATGGATTTCTTAGAGCTTGCAAAAAGTTGAATAGACGCTCTGTTCAGTACTGTCATTCATTACTGGCATTAATATAAAGATCTCAGTGCCTAATTGGCACCATTTTGTCATCGATTGAAAACAGAGTATGCAAGATTAATCGCTAGTAATGAACAGTAATCAGTGTACTCTCGAAAATAATGCAGCATTAATAAAACTTTGTCTCTGTGCTGGATAATGATAGAAGACTATAGAGAAGAACGAAAATGCACGTAAAAGGGCTGTGTTTATAATCTAGTAAGAAACGTAGGAATGTGAACCACAACAGAAAGAGATGAAACTAAAATGTACGGGAAGTTATTGATTACGTATAGTACGAGAACAAGGCGGTTGATTAAAACACAAACACGACTTCGTTGTGGTTATGCTCACGAACCAGGCAGTTTTCAGAAAGTCACAATTAATTGGGGAAGTTGGGGAAGCAGGAGTCAAATTGTTGCACGTTTGAGTGTAAGTGCATGACCACGGTAATCGCAAGATGTGAACACAGATTTTGAACGCACGAATCCGGGTGGCGTAATCAAATTGTGACCCCCTCGGCTATAGACAGGAGGCGCCACTCGATCTTTCGTGATGCGGTGGCCGGGGCATTTAAGAATATATGAAACGCCCTCTTTGTTACTTGGTTCTGATCACAGTCAACCAGGTGGGCCAGAATGGAGAAGTTAATGTTCTTCATTGTTCCGAAGCGAGGCTACATGGGGCAGTATTCACGAATTCTATCCGATAAATGTCTAATGGTGCGACCAATATATGCTGAACCAAAGGAACAGTCAAATGAGTAGACCAAAAGTGAGGCGGCATTGTTAGGCATAATATCTTTCAGATTGAGTGGCACCGTCCATTTTGAGTGGAACGTTACGATAAGACTTGCAGCATGGTAGGTACTATCAATCGCAGGTAGGTAGGTATATCAACTCGGCTGCTGCCTTCCTTTTGAATGGCAAAGTTACATAAAACTTCCTATCAACCACTTTCACTTGGGTTTGTATTAGCCTCTCATGTTTCTGGTAATAAATTTCTCAGTGTAGCCATTATCTGAAAAGATATTCTGTTTCCGACGGCTGAGATTCACAATCGGACCGTGCTTCCTGAGAACGTTGACGCCGATAGTTGGGTGTAAACATTGGCAAGAATAAAGAGTCAAGGGAAACTTTGACGCAGTCCGAAATCGACTGTCAAGAGATGCTAATTGTGGGTCACAATTTTGGAATTGTTGGCCGCCTCTAAGATGTACTTCGTAAGTTTCAGATCGCGTTTACTTCTACCTGAGGTTGTAACGCTGACCTGTGGATTGATGTCGACGAGGAAACAAAGTCAGATTGGGTTATCATGGACGTAAAACAAGCGACTGATAGACTAGCTGGCTGCAGCTGTCGCCACTACTGGCTGACCCGGTCCTTCCTCTGATTTGCATTGCCCTTAGAATGTGGACTGGTGTATGCACATGGCTGTGTGTAGTTGCGGCCATTGCCACCAGGACGCCGGTGATAGTAACAGCTGTTATAGGTTTGGACTTCAGATGTGGGAGGTCGCGAGTCAGAAGGGATTCGAGAGCTCCAGGAGTTACGGCCTTTCACAGGGCGTCCAGCTAAGTTATTCACAGTGAGCGTTAGCTAAGAAGTCTGGTGTTCGGCGCTACCAAGTACGTCTCGTTGTGAATGTGAGCGAGAGAAAGTGTCAAGCATATGGTTGATGGGACGCTTAGAGAGACATCCGTGAACTTCGTCAACCGTCTCCGTAAACTCTTCTAATGGGACGTCGGGGTTCTGTACTGGCAGAATGACTGAGGTGTTAAGCGGGTTGTATTTGGTCCATAGTTGCCTGGGGATGGGGTCACCTCTGCCGTTATCACCGACCGGAGATCTCAGATGGTGAAGCAACTGAGCGGGGGTGCGGTCGCTCAACTCGACTTCATAAAGTGCCTGTTGGAGCTTGACCTCACCTGACAACGTGGTGCGCCTGAGCACCTTTCCCCCCTGAGTTTATCATCTGTGCACTCGTCCGTATATGTCGAGTTCATCAGTCACTGTTGAAGTCAATTATGTGACTTATATTGTAACTATATCTACGGAATATTGTGGCCTGTGATTTACACCTATTAATTGGACTAAATTGTGTCAAGTTGTTCGAAACAACCTATCGTCTGATGTTTTCTCGTCTTTCCCTCTCTCGCAGCTCAGAAATAAACACTTGTTTAGTCTAATCAGTTTTTCACCGTACACTCGGTTTTTGGCCCTCACGCTTCACATGCCTTACAATTGGTTTGGCCGATTTGGAGGATTTCATGGAATTAGGAATTTTTTTCGCAGATAATGCAAACGGTATATTACGGATAGGCTGATGGAGTCTGAATGAAGTAGTGCGGCACTCCATAAATGAGGACATACTCGATATGCGAATGCCAACTGACTTAGTTCATATATCAGTGAAAGCCTTTGAGCATAGCAAAATGGATTTGCGAGTTCCCATCTCAGAGTATTCAACGAACAATGCAAGAGGAAATTTCAAAATCTTCATGCACATTAGAGCAACGATAGATGGTTCAGAATTAATGGCAAAAAAATGACGTATACTTATTTGGCTGTGTATTATAAGTGAAAGTTCACAGTTGCCAAGACTAGGTAAAGCATGCCTCATAGTACCTTTCAGAGAAGTTTCAATGGACTTCTAGGCAACAGAAGGTTTACTTCTTTTCATGCAATCAGTTGAAATAAATTACACAACACTAACGTTGTCAGCCATAGAGGGGTGTATAAGACCACCGTTTATAATAAACGCCCGTGGTATATGGCAGGTAGAATCAATAGAATTTACAGTAAGAATGGTGGGCTGGAAATTGAATAAGAGATTTGGTGTTCCTGGCGAAGTATAAACTGGACACCCGTTCGGGCTACGGTAGGCGTCTTGACTGTGGCCTAGCTTATCACGTTTATGGCAGCTGCAACTGCTGAACTGGCATGTTAGTGGAGAGTGCTTGTGATCAAATGACAGTTATCCCGATGATGGACGGAGTATGGATTAGAATGACGTGGTCCAACTGTTGAATTTCCCTGGTGAGTTACCGTCTCAAACTACCGCTTTAGTTAACGTGCCCGTTCCTCAATATTTTCAGTAGTATAGAACACATCAGGCTTTTCTTTCTTGAAATTACTTGCAAATAACTTTAACAGATTGGAAGGTTGACTCATTTCGTGGCAGGTATATTGAATCCCGCAATTAATCAATCCCGTAACTGAATTTTCAGTTGATCACTGAATTCACACATTAAACCTTGAGCTTGGAGTTGAAGGATAAATGCACGACTGTGTCGCCTTCCTTTTCTCATTGCAGTATGAATTTTCGCTCTTTCCGCAGCTTTGAAGTTTAACATTTTAAACAGCATATGCTTCACAAAAGCGCATGAAAATGAAAGCGCAGAATTGGGAAACGCCAGGTTTCCAATCACAAAGTATGTATCTCCGCCAGTAACCATGAGAAAATGCGGTGCTTCTCTCCTCTTCCACATCTTTACGTGTAATACACAAAATTAAGAAAATTCCCGATTAACCTTCCATATCTGGTGAACTTAGGTGAATATTCGAATTTTCCAAAGTGCAAAAATCCATCATAGGAAACTTACTGACCTAAAAGCTTGCAGTCGATAAAAACACGCCTAACGAAGGCCATCCGATGTGGTTAAAACGTAGAGTATTACAACTTGCTCCTAAAGTTGAAAAACTAGCTTCTCACCAAAGCCCAAACCTTTGGAAAGTATCTTGTTAACTGAGTGGAGCTAGTTCGGTGTACATAAATATATCAGAGATAGCAAATAATTTATTTTGCTCAACATTCATTTTCATGTATCCACAGGCAGCAAAGCGGTGACTGTAGTGCCCTACCATGTCAACTGGCATTTGTAATCTGCTACTGGAGTGACCATAAAATCACAAATTAGCAGACTATACCTACCAACATCGCTCAACAGAATATTCCGGGTTTTTATGACCCAATCAGTACCGATCAAGTCGTTTCCGTCTATTTCGTAGTTGTGTCCACCAGCTGGTGATTAAGGCGAATAGGGCCAAGAAAGCAAACTTTCGACCTGTCTTCGGTGCACACGACTCAACCATCGTACGCCGTGTTGTTGAAGCATTTGAAAAATTGATGTAGAATCCGAACAGTTTTGAACTGTACATTTGCAAACAGCAACGGCACTAACGCGATCATAACGATCAGGCCCCGTAGGTCTGTTCATATCTTTGTTGCAAGTAGGCTACTTTTCCATGCAATAAAGTAAAATCATCATATAGGTATTAAACATTCTTATTTGTGGCAGTAACCAGACATATTTTTGAAGACACAAATGACACAAGTTAACAAAAGCAACATGTGTGTCTTTGCTCTTTTCAATAATTTCTTATCAGCTGTGATAAAAACTAACAAAACGGCGTTGTCTAAATTTAAGCAACGTTCGGTAGCCTCAAGCGGAGTGTCTGCGATAAAGAAGGTATATTAGTTTTGAAGGCGTATATGGAAAAATTACGTGAATAAATGCCGTCATTGATGTGTTGGTAAAGCTTAAGAGAAACTGTGAGGTGAACGCGATGACAATATAACAAGTGAATAATGATCGGTGCTATAGGTATTGTTCCGTGTGTGTTGCTTAGAGGCAATTTGTGTTAGTTTTGAATGTGTAATCAACATAACATAAACAGATATTTGTTTTGCAGCTTGGAACCCCATCAGAAGTGCACGTTTAGTCATCCAGTGGCCACCATCCTACTGTCTTCTCATTTACGAACACTTGCATTCACTAGTATACGTTGATCTCTCTGGCTAACCGTCTGATCCGTTAGAACTGTTACCTCTGGAACACAGCTAAAACAAGGATCCTAAATTGCTGATCTCCGACATTGCTTCAAGCGTGAATTCTGATTGACCTAATAATACCAACTAGTAACTCTTGACTGGGTAGATGCAACTCGGTCAGGTCGGTGGCTGCGTTAATCCTTCCAACTTCGTACACATCCTTTTTCAGAAGCGACCGACGAGCGGTAGGGTCATGTGTGAATTATATTCCACACTCAGGAACCAATCAGGTAAGCTGAAGCTTTACAATAAATCAATTGACTAACTAGTTCCGTTTAACTTAACCGATAAATTGCTTCTGGAAAGTCCATACTCTTTAACAACGGAAGGAGTAATATATGTCCCTCTGTTCTGAAAATATTTGTCAGTCGTAGCAGCTTGTATTTAATTTCATTCAGTCAATTCGACTGAACGATGTGAGTTTGCCTCGCTAGCTTCCACAAGATAAGCCGTCTGCAAAGGGCAACACTGTTTGCTCACTACGTCTTACAGGATAGTTTTCATAAACGTCTGGATAGCACTGTTTTCAATAATTCTTTCTCAAAGTCAATAGAATTACATAGGTTCCATCAAGACGTCATGAGACAAATCGCGAAAACAATAACTTTTGACGGATGATAGTAAAGTCTACTACCAGACTGCGTGCTACAATTGGTTAGGCCCAGCTCGGACGTCGGCTGTATGTTGCGTGAAACGGTTAGGGTCAAATGTTTGTGCGGTTGGAGTGGATGTGATTGATCTGTAGCGACAGAATTTGCAAGGATTGAACAAATTTCTTTCGAAAGCACTGGTTCGGCGATCACCAGCTTGGATAAGGACCTGTTGTGGTCTAACCATAGTCTAACCACACAAACATTTGACCCTAACAGTGTTACGAAACATACAGCTAACGTCCGGTCTGGACCTAACCAACTGTAGTACGCAGTCTGGTAGTAGCCTTTACCATCATTCGTTAAGTTATTTCTTGTTTTCGCGACTTGTCTCAGGACGTCTTGATGAATCCTGTGTAATTGTATTGACAACGAGAAAGAATTATTGAAAATAAGTATGTCACATCGTTAGTTCTGTCATCCTTAATGTGTGGTCAACGGCACAGTGGTCAACACTATTTCGCGTCGAACTACGTTTATTGTTGTATATAAGTGCATTGTCTCTTTGAGAGGTTTGTCAGTTTGCCTTTTGAATTTATCATAATCCGTAAACAGTCTAGTCAATAAACATCAGAATTTCGTTAAACAGCAATATTGCATTACGTTTCCGTCAGCTTAAGGTAAACCGTATTCATGTAGGCTGTGAAAGCACCGGTATAGATTCCTAACTGAAGATTAAACTCAGATTATTAATAAGTACTTTGTTCACACAAGACGAAACTGCAGTCGATTTAGATGGCATCGTCATCGATTACCAGACTAAAGAAGATATACTTAATGTGTACCAAACATCTGGGTATCTGAAACCCGGACATTGTCTATTTTCTAATGTGGAGAATTACTCTCATTTTTGTTGCACTGAAAACCCTTCACATTTAACTTGGAAACCGACTTCTTTTAATGTCATTTTATTAAATTCTGCGTCAGCGATTTTAACACAACCGCTAAAATTTACGTTGGACTATGCAAGCGCGCAGTTGCTCTGAAGTTTTCTTGATGTTTGTACATTTTATGTGAATCGTTATGCACTCAGTTGAATTTTTTGCAAGTTTACGGACTAAATTAATGAGCTAACTACTCACTCATAGTTAACAATGCTTGTTGTTATGGCTGTTTCAGAAACTGTTGACAACGTGATCTCTCATGAATTGCAGAAATTCATCCAGCCACTACCACTCATTCAGGTTGCGTATGATTTTCATTAGTTTGCCCGATTTGGGGTACTTCCGTGCTGTTTAGCACGTTGGCCAACAAACACCAAACAATTGGCAGTCATTTCGAGTTCTTCGAAAATCGGGAGAGTTTATGTTTTTATTTACTAGTACTGAAAAAGTTTAATCAGATGAAAAATACCACACCAATTGCCACTTCTATGCTGCTGGTGAATCAAATATATACTCAACCAAGATGATCTCAGAGGTGTATCATAGAATTAATGTCAAATGCACGAGTAGACCAGGGTAAATGGTTAACGTCGAGCGCGGACTTGAGCGTTCATACAATGCATCATCCTGAGGTGTTCGGTCATTCCAACAGAAGAATTTTTGAAGTGAATGTTAATATCTTGATAACTGTGATTCGAACGGACTGATCAACGAAGAAAAGCTCTCTTTTAGTTAGTCAGATAGCATCTCACTCGCACACTGTACTCAACTCCATGAGATGAAAGTATAACTCGTCAGTTTGCTTTCTTTTGTGGATCAACAGGATGGAAATAAATTTAGTAGAAAAAACAATGAAGATCATACAGCACGTCTTACTGCGTACAAGCAACTGTCCTGTTCCTCAGCCTTGTCCGCTTAGCTCTGTATGGCACCTGGGAATAAATGAGAATCATTGATGAAGTTCTGTCCATCCAATAATGGTCCTAATGGTCGTTCATACTGCACCCATATTAAGTAGACAAATCTCAACAATAGTATGCGGTGAAGGTTGCGCATACGAAGCTTTTTGAATATAAACAGCTGAGCACTGTTCACTTATATCAAATGAATCGATCATAACGAACCAAGATGTGAAGCGCGTGACCTGTAAGATGGATGATTGAATACGAACATTAATAGAGTGTGTGTAAGTGTCTCAGTGTGCGTTCTTGCAACCGTGATGGTCACCAGATAAGTAGGAGAGCAGTAACATCTTTCCAGGCAACTGAGGTTTGAAATTTTCTCAATCGCCATCCTCGTAGACCATTGCGAACGAAAGTAACCGTGCAGTTAATTTAGTAAGCCGAAACTTAACAACAGTACCATAGCACTCGACTAAACCTACGATTTTCAGTCGCTCATCCGCTAATGTAATCTTCTTCGTTTGTGTAGGGCTTCGCTTATGTCTGATTTCTCCGAACGGCGTTATCAGAGCTAACGTTTATATAGGTAACCACCGCGTTAAGAACAACAACCAAAATCCACTTCGTTATCAGTCCGACGAACACCGTAAACAGTAACATGAAGCCAAGAAAGTTTGGATTTATAAACCTTCAAACTCAACGTTTCCCATAGACTACTGACCATTTAAATAGTAGCCCATATATTTGTACCAATTCATACCAATTTAATGGACAATCTCGTTGATACGCTTAAGAAATTTCGGGTTGCGGAATGCAGAGCACTTCATTATGTGGGAGGAAACCGCATCGAGGGAAAATCTGCGAACAGTACATCAAATGATACGCCAACCTTAGTTAGAATGAATCAACAACTCACGTTCCTGCCCGCATAACTATCCATTATTTCAAATTAGGTTGAATGTTTGCGCATAAAAATGTTAACGAAAACCTATGAACCTTAATTTTGGGTGCTGGTGACCTTCGTGTGGTTTCCTAGGTCACTGCATCTTTGCTCGCATAAAGCACTCGAAAAACCATCGTCTTCACCTAAACATAACCGAAACTTTCTTTATATTTACAAAACGCTAACTGTACTTCACTTTATATTGGGAATCCACGACTTCAGATTATCTTACAGCAACAAACTCGATGCCGATTCTCACCAATCAAGATGTCACCGTCGCACCAGCTGTAAGCCGCGTTTGGCACTACATGTTACATGTATCCACACAAATCGCTAATTACTTTAATAATTCTCACAGATACTCATAAGAAAACTTAGGCATACGCCTAGTCACTGTCAAACCGTAGATCAGGCTGAGACAACATATGATCGCTTTCCAACTTGAACGTTTATTTATGCTTACAGGAAATCAATCAGTTCCTTCGACGCAGTGACGAAGGCTGAATTCTGATTGAATATTGTCATAGACATACCTTTTTGTGTTCAATTTTCTCCGTGTGAAGGTACAACTACGATTAAAATCGGTATCGACCAAATGCCTAAGTGACAATCCGTTTGGGTTTATATCGGTGGACCGCCAAGTGAGAGCCAACACGGCGCTATGTTTCGAACAACTTTGAGAAAGTGTGCGGAAAAGTTACAAGGTGGAAATGTAAACACACCTAACTGCTAATAAAGCCATAGATCTGCTAAAACTTATTTACGACAAACTAAAAACCCGGGTACAAATTGTGGGGGTATCTCCGCCGCTTTCATCTACGATGTTTAAGACGAATCCTTTGTATCCAATAGTCGGTCCTCGTCGCGAACATCCTACAGATATGAACTTATTTTTATGTTCATGCAGTTTCGTTGACTTTGACGCTATTAAGATGGCGGTGCCAACACGATTGGAGCAGTTCTCAGCCGAGTTGGCGATGACTGGTTTTTTTGTGTATATGCAACTGCAACATTGTTACTTAGGAATGATAATGGCTTGACTCCCTTTGTTCTCCGTATAAATTGAAAACGTGGTACTTACCAGATTTGTATTGCAGCACACAGGTGTCTCAAATCTCCCAGCGTTTCACCTACCGCAGCAGCGGAATGGCTGTACGTTCGGTCAAGTATGCTCGAAGTATATACCAGACACGTAAGCAGGAGTACTAAGGAACGGATCCCGAGATGGTTGTCCTGAAAGCAACCAAAAGTACACAGATGGAACCCTCATCACTGCAGACTGCAATGCCCAGATATCGTTGCAGTAAATCCACTACCTTGTAATACAAACTTTAACTCATGGGATGACTCAGTATTTGAACAGGACCACCCGCAAGAACGTGATCCGGATGATGTCCAAGAGTTCAAGGCGCGATAACCTTATGGTTATCACTTTAAGCAGGCTGTAGGCAAAGTAGCAATGGATGCCGTCGGTAAAACAAATTGTCTCATCCCTTCGGGTTTACACTGGATACGTGTGTGTAGGTGGAAATGAAAGCGGTGTAACGTAAGCTAACGTACGTATGCAAGCATCCTTTGGTCCATGTCATTGCGATAAGTTGAGCTGAAATCAGATACCGCTGAACAATTGTAACATATGGGCCAAGGAATAGGATTCAATCGACATTTTCAACTTGTATTCAGAAATCGAGCAACTAAGCATCAATTGTTGCCAAATATGCAAAACGTCATGGAACCGCTGTACAATGTTCTGGAGTTGCAGTAGACAAACGTGCTGATTGACTAGGTCTTGCTGTACTTAAGATGTGGAAAGGTCAATAGTTCGCCTGTTTTTACATCTGAGATACCTGATGCTCAAAAACAAAGTGGACCGTACTGATGCACATAGCGGAGAACAGAACGACATGCTAGCGTTTTAAAACTGCGCAAAGATTTACGCTGACATGTCACCTACACCAGTCGGATTAGCGAATGATGCCCGTACATCTGTGATATATCTGTGGGCTCGCCAACAGTGTAGTATGCTCTGCTTGGATCACCTCACTCAATTCAATAGCGTTCGTGTGCTTTCAAATACCATGAACCACTACCGTCACGATACGAATATGTGGATTAAAACGAATTGCCAGAGTTTCATGTTGACCGCTGGCTGTTTTTAAATCGATCATATCCGGTTTTGTTAATCATGCGAACGTGGAACACCATATGATGTCAGTGTATGGATTGTCGGTACGGACGATAGGTGTGTTGTTGAGAGACAAAGCTGAATATGTCTGAAATACAAAAACTGAGATCAGTTTGAAACCAGTCGGTCAATCAGCCTAGCTTCTGATTAAGACGCATCTATAGAATATGCAAACCAATCGCAAATTTGGAGAGATTTAAAGCAAACGAGTCATGAATGAATGTAGCCATCTAGAGTCAATGGGTCATGGATCGAAAGTACCAAGACAGTGGCCAAGTGTACGTTAAAGTCGCGGACGATTGCGGAAGGTGAGGATGACTATAAAAATAAAAACCGAGCAATTTCTTCAAGCGAATATAGTAAGATACGATATGGGCAGTGGATGAGCTGGTACACAGAAATGAATTTATTGGTCAAGGGATGGATCAATGTAGGTCAGATTCGTCCCCTGGGCTGGTGTCCTCGTGACTCGTACAGTCCTTGGATGGAAAAGTGAGAAGAGGTAACGGTTGCTCGGCGTCTGCATTGATGTTGTCTGGCTCAGTTGTCTGTGAACTGATTACTAATAATGACACCGGGAGGAGAAAGCAACTATTAAATGCAGTTGCAAAAAAGAGTGAAAGGATTGGTAATGCATAGCAACGTACAACAGAACACATAATGTCTATCCCTCGTTTTCTTCAGGGATTAAGTCTCGTATGAAATAAGTGGATATAAGCAGAGATGATAAGATTTCGAAATCAAGATCAAAAGTGTCAACTCTAGCTGTGAACCTTATAGCCAGCACCTGACGGTATAAAAAGTGACTTTAAATCAAGTAAAATCAAGCATGAGTGAGATCTTCAGGCCTTTGGTAGGACGGTGGAGTGTGGGAATGATGATATTACAAACGAAGCTAGTCATTTTCGAGAGAGAACCTTGAAAACGTGGTAAAAGTTTATTAACCCACTGAACAATTAACCCATTCGAACACAGATACAAGTTCGACTTTCGATTTCAATGCAAAGGCTTCGACCACACGTGAGTAGTGTTTAACGTGAAAGTAACCAACTCCCAAAATAACCATCGGCAAGCAAATTAATTAGACCGATACACGCACCCGAGAGATAGAATACATCAGTGCTTGTCACAGTAACAGCGGCATTCGTGACTACCATTGTCACAGTATTCAAACTTTTGGGACATTTCGGCCAATTGTGGACGGTTTTTTTGGCGTACTTCCAACGCGTGATGAGCAATTGTGAGATACATAATCATGACGTGGTACGCAAGTTGATTTCGCACACCGACTCAACTGTTCAGTCATCCTGGCTGTTAGTAATCGTGTAGCCCAACCGATACAAACCTGTGGACAACCGTCGAATTCACTATTTGTTGGAATATGTTTGAGGCCGACTGTAGATTCATAATCTCAGAACCACTTACGAACGATCGGTAAGTTGGTTCATTTGTGACGCTTCAGTTTTGACATGGAAGCTTCTTCAAACCGGAAGTTTCTGTGCCACAAGTGAAACGTTGCCAATAAATCAGATGACTGGTAGTTCATGAGTGGTTTTGAAGACCTTCAATTGTATGTGCAATGTTTTTGTAAGTGCAATTATTCATTCTCATAACCGAAAATGGCTATGCATTTCCACTCCTTCGACACCTTTGCACCCGGTTAATAATCACTCGTAATTATTTTTCAAGAAACTTATGGAGCAACCCCTATTGATCGGATGAGATGTTGCTTCATCCTGCGCCAGATTTCGGTTACTGCGTATTTAGAAAAGCCCTGAAGCCCCAAAGAAAAATTACCCCATCTTGTCGGCGTACTTGTGTAAGAACTGATGTGCTCTTGACATCATACTCTACATCTGTGGCCTTTCGAAGTGTGGTGGGCTTGGGGTACTGCTTTAGTTTAGTTTGAGTTATGCTGTTTCTTTCAATGAATTCAAAATCCATAATGCTGAGAAGACTTGGGAAAAAGACGTGTTGACAGAAAAAGTTCTCGATAAAACCCGGTTCAGGGGGAAGGATACTAAAACTGGTCGCGTGCATGAAACGATTATCAAACGTGTGGGGGTCGCACACAGATGCTTTTATACTTACACTGTTGTAATGTTTTTCTGGGCCTCGATTACATAAACCTACAGTTTAATGTCATCTATCCGGACCCGAATCGGCAAGCGACTAATTGGTGCTTACATAATTGTAATGTGATTAATCGTAGGCAAGACAATGACTACTAATACGCTTCAATTCCTGGGTTGGCACAGAAACGTGGTGGTTACAAGGTTGCAGTTATGAGTTCTGAAAGGAATGGGAAACCGTTCCTTCGAGTCCAGCTTCGGACAAAATAATCACTTATGCGTGGAGTTTGAGTCATAAGTAACACGGACGTCATCCCTACATGATTTCACCTTCGCGATGACGCTAATAAAAAAATCGATTATATTGGGCAAAAGACAGGCCGCGTGTACGAGCTGTATAAACACCATGCCGTCAATTCTGAAACATCAGTGTAACAGGAAAGCACAGTTCGACTAAATGCGTAAAGTTAGCCTACTGCAACAGCAATTTAACGGCAGAAAAGGTTTCCTAGTACCCATTGTCAAACTAGCACTCTGTCTGTAGCATTTTCATTCATGTTTGAAATCAGTGGATAGAAACTATCTGAAAGAGTTATGAACCACCAGCATTCGCATAACGAGCCGGAGCCTTTGGCCACCAAATCAGCGTTTCCTGAAATAGGTGACATCACCCACTGGGAGAAAATGTGAAAACACAATGAGACGATACTGTAAAATTCAGTAAGGAAGACTGCAAACGAGTGCTTCAGATCTACAAGAGAGTGACTAGGGTGTTTTTTTAGGTGACTCGATAAGTTGATAATACCAATCACAAAAATCGCATTGGGCGTTAAACATACTTGTGTCGTCAATCACTCTATCGTAGTTTCCGGTAAGACATATCGCAAGTTATCTAACTGTTACAGACAGCGTAGAAATGAATAAAAAAGCAATCAATTTCCGAGATCTACATAAATAAGCAACCTGAATTTACTTGTCCACAACGATCCGTCTGTCCACTGCAACCAGTTAGCCGGCGATCTCAATTTCTAATTCTACAGTTACTGTTTTGGGGAGAATATCTTCATTCGTGTCTGAAAATGGTTCGTACGAAAGAAGAGAACGTTAACAAGGCAGAAGACTGCTCAAAGCTCAACAGATGTTAATAAAGTCGTTTAAATTAGTGCATGTCCACGCATTACTGGGTTAAAAACTCGTGAAAGCTGGCAAAAGATAAAAAGGCTAAGAGGATTGAATGCTTTCAGCAAAGCAGTGTCGTAGATGTTAAATGGATGAATTACACTTTCAGCTCACAAATGATCCTCAATCCGAAGGGTCTCGTCTTTTCACTGACGCGTCCGCTATCTTCAAATGCCCAAATGTTTATGATGTTGTTATGTTGACATTAAGCAAATGCACCCAATGGTTTATTACCTATCACTCTTAAGGGAGATGCGAGGTTTCTCCTAAATCAGTACCTCAAGTACTCGTTGTGAGTCATAGATCGCAAAACTGCTGACCGTATTACAGTTTCTAAAACAGGAACAAACATTCGCTGGAGTTTTTGCAAATTCGCAATATCCGAAGTATTCTGAACTGAAACCCAAATAAACATCACAGGTTTATGCGTGTTCAGTATACCATTCGTGGTCAACTTACCCGGGTGAGTCAGCAGACTTCGTCATCACTCACCACAGTGTGGCGGCTTCAATGATGCAATCCTCTCCTAGTTCTTGCTTTCATTTTAAATGGCATCCATGCCCAGAAATGATCGCTCTTTTCTAATCAACTATGCAGATGAGGTGATAGACATGAAGCATCCTACTCTGTTTAGTCCGTCCGTCTTAACGAGCGTGATGTTTGGGCGGACGAATTGGTGACATTTGAACAGCTTGCCTCTTACCACACCGAAATGTGCTCATAGTTTGCTTTACCTATGAGGTAGTTGGTGGGTAATTTTCCAAGTGTCCATTCCTTCGTGTGAACATTGAACCCTTCTACCTAGGCTTTTTTCGGTGAGCACTCAGTCGTTAGTTCGAGTAACAGCATAAGGTAGTCAGTACATGTTGGTGTTCGTTCCATCACTCGGAAGACTGTAGTCTTAAATTCGGTGTTCAAATTTTCTCATTTCACAACTCAACCAGTGAGTCTACAGTTTGTTTTTCTTCTAGAGATCGCTGACAAAGTTTATACTTTCCATTAGATCCTCAAAGTGCTTGTTACGCTGCAGTGCAAACTTCTGAAGAACATTTGTTGACTATTTTTGCACATCTCTTTACAACGTGCGAAATTTTTGCAGTTGAAGTTCTAACTGACGCGGTCCGCCTTCTTAATTCAAATCTTCCCAATGTACTTGCACTTCCTCGATCAGATCCAGGTGAATGCGTTTATTTGCACATATCTTTTGTTCTTCCGTAATCCGCCCAGATCTCACACAATACTACGAAAGTGAATCAATAGCTTTCAACCGAAACTGATGTTAGCTGTTCACAAATTCGGTCAAGAATTTTGCCACAATTGTCACAGCTGGATGACCAAAGCCCATTAAGTCAGTCGATTAACATTTGTCAAAGACGAGAAGGTACAAAACTGACAATTCACACCTCGAAGTAAATGGAGTGTATCATTGACTAAATCTCGAAATATAGCGGGTAGAGCACATATTGTGTACAGGCATCCGGTTCCTGTCGTCGGTGTGAATCCAGCCGAAGTCTGAATTTTTCACAATGGGATCCTTTCGTAAGTAAACGACATTATGTCAAAGACAGTATTGACCGCCCATCCAAAAAATATGAACTCAACAATTCCGAGCAAAACTAACAGTTAAAGTGAAAATATGTTGTTTTCCACATTCAGTGGCATGTTGGCACAAGTTCAACTAACCGCCAAAATACCGTACCAATACAGCACTGTCACAGTGCATACAGTGTAACCGATTTGACTGTAGCGGAAGCTCGTAATGTTTACAAACCTGTTTTCTCGAATCAGATTAAATTAATTTTAATGATCCAACGCGGGTAAGTAAAAACATTCCATTCTTGATAGGTGCAGTTTATAGCAGCATCAACAAAAAAGTCCAAACCATAATTCGTTCACCTCAACAATCATAAACTGTACCTCCAGTGATACTCTAGATGTCAAATTTTTTGGGCAGTCAAGTTTATATTCTGTAAATCTGCCTTGACTGCAAATAGTCTCACACTTTTATAGTCTCTTTTGTTTTCGCCCCAAAATTACGGACTGCTTCAGAAGAGTGGCTGTCTGCTCGTGAATAGTTTACTGTCCACGTGATACACACACGACTGTATTCAAACACAACAATAATCGATCGGACAATGGCCCACCGTATGGTTGGTCACATACCTAATCATGAGCGATGGGGGTTACTAAATGCAGACTTAATAAAGTAACCTGAACTTAACCAATGCACACATTAAAACAACGCGTCAGGATGGGTTCGCAAATGTCTTCAACTGGCCAACGGTCATTGTCGCCCAATACCAAAACCCAAGAGCCCTTAACAGTAACCAGAATTTGCACACCGTTACGAAGTACGGAGGCTACAAACACAAATGCGCGCGAACACAATCAGCCAGATCGGTTGAAGCTACTGTTTCGTGAACAAAGAGGTTACCGGACATTATCAGAACAAAAGGTTACAGAATGGCTGTCAAAAAATAAACAGTTCTATGCTATAATGCCAAAAGATCTGACTGAAATACCAGAACAGATATTCAGTCCATTGGAATCCACAGAAAACGAATGTCCAAACGAAGGAACTCCATCAAATGTACGGAAAAGCGACCACAGTGGACACAATGCCACCCTTAACGGGAATCTTCACGGCTCGACCGAAGGTTATCCGACGAGTAAGCACCGTGATAAAATGAACCACTATTTGCAAAAGTCGCACGCAACAAGGCCGGTAAACTACGGTTCGGTTGTCCTCGCAAAGTCTGAATACTTGCAGCTTAAACAGAATAAGCTATCAAGCACGGCAAATAAAGAAATCAGGAGGATACGTGAGTCCGATGCCAACCGTATTGATAGAAGTACCACCGCCGCCGATAGCCTTTCTACGCGAACTATGAACAGAGAATTAGATCCTGTGACAACTAAACGAACAAAACACTCTAACTCCAGACGTGATTCGCACTCGTTGGTACAAAGATCTGCAACAATCAAAAGGCACGGAGAACCATGGCCTTTGAATGGTGTACTTGTTGCAGCTCGCAGAGCATTACCTGGTATATTGCAAAATAATGCTTGCGTACGCCAACGTATAAAACTGGCCGATTCCTGTCTAGAACCGGTGCGCAGCCTACAACAAACACTGTCATGGAAAAAAACGCTAAATATAAGAAAACAGGGACCATCCTCTGTTCCTAAACGTAGACGGGAACAACATCGATTTGAGCTGATGCCTATAGGAAAGGAATACAGTGTTCACGAGGCACGAAGTCACGTAATGAAATGTCACAGATCTACCAGTCAAACCGTGATACGCAATTCACCTTCACTAATGAGACGAACCCGAAAAATTGCGACTATATGCAATAGTAACACAGAGGAAAAATCGCTTGCACACCATTTTGCCTGAACTGCTACAATAGAGGCAAATAGCTCAGTTTATAAACTTCATTCAAATTTAGTTGGTCACCATGAAAACTTCAGTCATCCCCGTTTTTCGGTTGTCCATTTGTTTTTTCAATACATTTTGTCATTCTCAGTTAATCTGGACTTAGTCTTTTAGCAGAAACATAACTGATTGCGTAGCACTTTGATGAGTTGAAAGCGTTCTGAACCAAAGTTGACGAATAACCACATTCCTGCTGAATATAACTATGTTAAAAAGCTTGTGTCATCGCTTATAAAACAAGACCGTCATTGTCACACAGATTCTGGCATTTAACCATGGCCTCATAAGATGGCTTACGATAGGTCTGCCTCAGTTGCTCAAAAAGATATTATGTGAGGAAGTTTACAAGTAATAATGAGTTCAACATCGATGCCCCCACTAGTTTGTGTTTACGTAAGAGAAAGCTCTTGAAAGCTCAATATTTGCAATTAAAATAAACAAACAAACATTTGAGGTGACTGTTTTTCCTACACAACTTATTCTAACTCTGATATTTTGGTAAGCAAAGGGCGCCTAGGCCTGTGACTGGTTTAGAATGGAATACTCTCTAACATACCATACTACTGAATAGGTACAAAAACCAATGTGCACGTCACGTCTGATTGGAATAAATACAAAGGATTGGTACGAACCAACTAAGTGACACATAAAGAACCAAACACTGTACTAACTCACACGTATATTTAAAAAATCAGGGACAACCATTCTTGAGATCAGAATGATAACAAAATTTACAGTTGACAAACTACTCTAAGTATTCCCAACCATTCACGGCAGCAAACACTGCGGAGCTGAAGGCCGCAAACACCACGACCGTGGAGGTGGATTGTAACATTACACTAACGAAAATCGATTGTTCGTTTACCGGTAAAACGCTCGCCATATGAAAGATTTCATGCCATCGGTGAGAGAAAATCCTACTGATCTGGTTTGACAACAGCCAACTAACCAAGACAAACAGCCAACCCTTAGTGCAAGTTGGTACTAAACACAATCAAATGAATCAAAGTCAGAAAGATCACATCTTCCCTAAAGCCCAGTCGTTGAGATTGAATCTCAGGTTCCACCCACATGAATAAGAAGACCACAGTAACGCGCCGCTGTGACGAACGTCGCCACAAGGAAGAAGCCTTCAGGTTGCAAAACGTCTCCTCAATATAGAATAGGCCACATATTCAATGTAACCGATATGACGGAGGTCCCATTATAACAAACAAAATAACAAACCATTCACATAGTTACGCTTGTTATAAGGAAATGTAAATGACACAACCAACCTCCAGCTATCAACCAGTGCATTCACGGGGAAAGATACCTGGCTCATATTAACAGCCATCGGAATTGTCCAACATGTTGGGTTGAGTTGATCACTCATTCCCTATGTGTACATATACAACATGCGTCACGCCATCGGATATGAAACACGAGGGTATGGTCCATTGGGTAGCCACAAACACATCCCATTATCTTTCTCTCCGGTGTGATATGACCAAGCGAAGACCCGCGACTTTCTTAAAGGGAAGAATTCTGGTTCACTAATACGCTGTGAACCTTCCCATTACCAGTGACTAAAATTTGTCCTATACGGTATGAAACAAGGGAGGATACATTAGGAGAAACTATTGACTATGTGCCTCCCAATGCACGATATACCCAACCAAAATGTAGAATGGTCACATCTACACAAGACCAAATGTCATATGTCTACCTCCAGTTCGCTCTCAACCTGGGCCGTAAGGTTCGGTGACGGGCCAAACCAATGCTTAGTAGGCCGACAGTGATCATGGAAGCACAGATAAATCTGAATGAGCCCAAAAACGGGAACAAAATGCTCGCCCACGGTTGCACGCGACGGCCGGGACAGCACAGATACAGCATCGTGTGAACGGGGCGTTCAAAACTCGAAGAAATGGAGCTGCCATGTAGCCTAAGAGTGAAAAGGGCGGAGATATCACAATGTGGAGAAAAATAACACACGAGAACGGGGTTGTACAGTAGACGGTTGCTACGCTTTGAGCGATACTGAATACATTTTGGAAATCGGCACAATAACATCGTATCACAGGATTCAGTGGCTTGATACGTTCTACGGATGCCAACTTGTCACTTATTACATTGTGTCCGGATTCCGAGTTGTGAGTTAGGCTGAAAGTGACAGTCTGGTTGTCATCGTTTGACTTGGGTTCCGAGTTAGAAAGCACTGGCGTATAAGCTTGATTCAGTACGACGTTCCCCGCCTTCTAGAGAGGATTTGGGGAACAATGAAAATCTTTGGTTAAGGACGTTGTCTGGCAAGTCGTGGACTGGAAACCAATGACATCCATTTTATGACTCAGTGTTCTGATTGAATTTTTCCCCCATATGTTCCTCCCCCTATTTACATAGTCTATCGCTACCTATGGTAGGTATGCTCATTAATGTAACTGATCATGTTAAAGGTTGCTCGATCGTCACCTTCGTTACGCGCTCAGTCGCTTGACCCAAAACCGAGATGGGGAAGAGAATTGGCAATACCGCTTATTGGAAGAGCGCGTCAAAATTACACCAGAGAGGCTCTAAATGTATAAAACAAAAAGATCACTATAAATGGCCGACACGGAGAGAATCAAATAAAACAGCCATATGTGGCAATCACGGCGTCAGAACAATTCACGTTATAGGGGGCATCAGATAGCAACGCGAAGAAACACAGTCCAGATAACGCATAGGCGTTCAAACGCACGGCTACAATCTGATTGGCCGAATGGAACCATACCATCAACCACGACCACACCATCCGAGCTGGGCCGGCCGATCAAAGTGGCGTGGTGCGTCATGACTGTTTCGTTCGGAGATGCGCCTCCTAACAAAGATGAAGCAAGAACACTTGGTAAACAATGGCGTTTTTAATGTCTTTACCCTTTGACACGTAGACCAGTTACCTGTTCTAGCCAGTACTCTCACAGACCTACAGTCTTATGTGCGATATTGAGAAACGAAATTATGATTCTATCGTCCCGTCGACCCAAGCGTCACTACCTCAGAATCTCTGGTGATTCTGGAGTTGAATCCTGTGGCTAGGTTGGAGTTAGGATCGCATTAAACTCCAAAGTGGGGCAACGCTTGAGCGTTCGCCCATACCTGATACGTGAATAGGCAGGGTGATGCACAAGAATGAGCTGAATAAAGAAGGGTGGGTTAATGTGCTCAATATGTAGTACATTCGTACTGAAGGCGCTACAAGTCACGATCTTACATTACATCTGGTACTGTCTCCAACCGCAGATGCTCAGCATCATTAGGTCATCGATCGGAACCTAGAGGCTTGATAAGTCAAGTGGTGGGGTGTCGTATAAAACGAAGAAACAACGGGAGACCAAGTTAGATGAGCTGCTCAGATCTCGAATCCGACAGACCTGTCATCTGACGGCTTCCTTACCTATCTGACGATCCCATCAAGCACAAGCAACTGTGCGCAAGTATTAGTTGCCAATGTCAACTCATCAGTGGACAGCTTTAAATCAAACAGACCTAGATCCTCCGCTATCCAGCGGAACAGAAAGTACGGGCGCAGAACACAACCGATCTCTCGTGAATGGGTTCATGTCTTTCAGTCACCGTAGGCAACGCAGGTTGAAGAACGCCGAATTGTATTCCAATGGATAGTCGCGTGCTCGCTGTCAGAGTCAGTACATCAATCAAGGTCTATTGGTACAAAACATCATCATGGAAAACAACATCGCGGATCACGTGGGTGCTTGAATGCTATACAGCCGTGGTTGGAGGAACAAGCTCCAATTCAGAAGTAAATAGGGGGCAAAAATCAACATGCAGTTTACCCAGAGCTTAGACATAAAATCAAATAGTTAACATCGAGATGCTTATAGTCTGCAAACAAACAACCAAATTGCAATTAAGTAGAACACTGTCTGCTAAGCAGCTTCTCTGCTCCTACTCCTCCTAGATAATTCAGTCGAACACCGGCAACCAACATACCACTGAACCCGAATAGTTGTCATTTCCACTAATGTCTGCGGCCAGAATTTCAACCACAAGGGTGCCAATCTGGAAAATCAACGCCATCTGCGGCGGGAAACGTACTGGTAACCGTTTCTACTCCCTTGCACGATGCCACCATTTTTCCATCTCACTAACAATCAAGATACGGTGTTACCAGAAAGTGCTCACTTGCCGCTCCCAAAAAACGACCCAGCCAACTAAGTTTGAAGCTAGTCAGTTCAAATAGACGAAAGTGCGTGTTATAACGAGGTGCTTTCACACGTTGTCAAGAATGCGCTCAACAAGAATCTCATCGACACCCTGAAGCAGACCAAACACTAGAACACCTTCGAGCTAACGTAAATTTGAGTTCGACATGGTCGTTCTGCTCCAGATGAGAAGCGGTTTGGTGATGTGTTGTGTCTGAGCACAACGTATCGAGCATACTGAGATTGCCATAAGTGTGCATCGCACGATTCCCAAATATCTCAAGCAGCGCACTTCAAGACAGAAAGAAACAGTCATATGGAAATTGCTCTGTGCACCTCAGTCACGGACACAGATCGACCCTACAGCAGTCAGTTACAGATGGAGTCCTCATTATCATCATTCTCATCATAACGGTCTTGAACCTCATCAGAAGGTGGCTCCGGCAGTCGCTCTCCTAACAGTGTCGTAGGGTATTCTGGAAGAAAATGTCACTAAAAGACTAAAATTCGATAGAAGAGGAGTAGAAAGATGATGAGAACCGAATTTTAGTGACTACGTACTGGACTGTCCTTTTGGAATGAAAGCAGTCCGGGTGCGTAACCCACTGAAAGGTAAAAAGGAACCAAGTTCAGACCTCCATCCTCTTTCTTTCCAAGAGTGGTGACCAGAGACTAATTAGGCATTTTAGAAAAAAATTCAGGCAGTTAGGAATACTGAAGTGGCACCTTGTGATTTGTGCTCAACGGTTGTTCCGTTGTTATAAAGGATACCAGAATCTATCACGACCATCGACCTGTCACCGCTAGGTCCACGTAACTCGCACGCCGGATATTGTACCGAGTTAACGGACCACAAGAACCAGGTCCGCAGAAAAAAACAGATAGGATTCCGACCGAATTGCAGGTGCACTAATCACACGTTTCAAGTGCGATGAGCATTAGGGTACCAAAACTAAAAGTGGTTGGATATAAAAAGTGTTTTCGATTCGGTAGCTTGTAGTATTCTCTGAAACTGACCCCCGTAATGAGGTTGGACTAGCGCAGTTGTTCCTGATTGGAGAAAGAGCAGCCAATCAACAGCCCAAACACAAGGAGATACAGTCGGAGCTGTGGTCGATTGGCGCCAATCCAGCAAACAAGGTAGTGAGCTGCTATATCGTTTTTGTTTGTGAGAAGTGGTGATTACAAATTGATTGAACGCGTGTCAGACTTAAGCGGCCGAACTTCTTAGGTCATGATCACAGAACGTAACAACAGGTCAATCAAAACGTTTCATGCTTGTCGTCCAATAGCAGTCGGCGATGTGAACACTACTGATTCCCTGTATAAAGTTTAGGGTACTTGACACCACTCAGACTAGCGCTGTTCCGACTTACTTGATCCGGTAGCCAAACACGCGACATCTTTGTGGCGGAATCTCAGAGTGATATGTGGATCTGTTGGAGTGCATGTATTAGCTTTGCAAGTAAGGTGGGAGTATGAGGAAATACCTCGGGTGTTTAGAAATTCCAGTTATGTTCAACAGGGGTGCCCGGATTTCTGTATTCACAATCAAGTTTGTCAGAGACGACAGTCTATAAGAAGTACTTGGTGAATCTAATGATACGGCGCAGCTGATTTCGAGTAGTACCTTAACAGACAAAGGGTACGCGGATGACATGTTGATTACCTCATCTAACAAAGGCATTTAGATAGTGCTTTGTATGCTGAACAATCGAGTTGGCCTGCAAGAAACATACTCCACACTTTCACAATGTAGACTTGGGCGTCTTCATTTTCACCATCCTTACGACGGACACTGTTCAAAACGGTGAATCGGTTCACAAACACTGGCAGCAACACCTTGGCAGCTTGTGATACGGTGTGTTACGGAAACACCGGCGAGAACGGTGAATTTAGACGCTGTTTTCGTTTAAACGTCGTCGAAAGGAGGCGTGACATGTGATCCGTATTGCCTGAAAGTTCGGAACATGCTGTGCATGTGAATATGGTTGCCGATGTTGGCACGCGTTATCTCCGTTTTTCGGTCCGTATCGCGCGGGACCATCGCGTAAACGACATGAAGGGTTAAATTATCCAGCTGTAAAATATAGTCGAAACGAATAGATACGTGCTGGCACACTGAAGTGAAAACTTTGAAATCCAACGTTTGTCCAGCAAACGATCGTGTTCTGGTGAGATACTAGGTAGCCCCACAATCGTTGAGTGCGTTCGGTTGCTAGCCTGTAACATATTCGACAGAAAGCATTAAGAAAAGCGCTTAATTCATATCTAAATCGCACGTTCATCAGTCAGTAGAAGGATGGAAGATAGTCTGAACACTTTCGCACTCTGTTTCAAAGTTAACAAAAAACGTTTATTCTTATTTAATATTCCGAATGCCTGTCAGAAATCCAAAATGAGAACGACAAACTGTAGACGAACAGCGGAATGAAGATGCCGCAAATGAGCTGTGCACTTAAGCCCAGGGCGTAAACCCTGACTATCTGGAGCGTTAACACCAAAATTGGTAACAATGAATGATTCGTTAGATCAAAGTCCTTTGATGTAGGTGTTAAAAATTGCTTGGCCAATAGCCCACAAATTAAACTATGCCTTTTCGTTATCCTTGGCAGTTCAAATTTCGCATTCAATTTTGGATTCCGTTGCCAGGAGCGTTTATAAATATATATGGCTTTTGTGCATAATCATAAGGATGCAGTATAACGGCAGGTCCAGGTTGACGTTAAAATCGTCGTATTTTGTAGGAGTCTATGTGCAATCCGCTCAGTGGAATCAACTGTAGTTATAGAACGACTGGATCCCAGCCTTATTATGTGAACACATTCTACTATTTTTTAGATACCTCAAGTCCAAATACTGAGGTTAACGTGCTCGGTCTATCTACCCAAACGCTGAACCCTGGTCTAAAACATTCTGCTCAAATGAGGCAGCTGAAGAGTTGTACGGGTGACTGCAATCCGGTAGAAACCCATAAGTTAGCAGTGATTTGTCTGTACACCAGCACGAACTGGAAAGTCGAATAGATGCCGCATGGACAAGACTTCGAGTCATGCAAATCCATCCCATGGATCTTAGGTTCAGCAGCATAAACTCCGACAATGCCTTCATATATCAGCCATGATGATAAGCATTGGCCCAACTATACGCCACACTGGATAACTCAACAGCCATTACTCTGACACGCTGTTTCTAACAAGACAACCATATGTGAGAACTTTAAATCAAAGCGCCTTCAAGATCGTCCGGTGTTCGAAGCGTGTCTGTAGGTTTTGAATAGGCTCATCACTGGCTTCGAAGACTACCACGCACATATCTGGCTTCCCGCTACCCGTGGCTCGGATGACATGGAGAACATTCCAAGAATTCCCAACACCAGCGAGTTGTTCCATCTGAACAGAGAGTGGGGTCCACCAGGACTCGTGACCCTCTAGCAATTGCTTCTGTGCATCCAAGCGGATAAGTCTACGAATTGAATGGTACCCACTGAAGAAAGTTATGTTCCGGCGAGCGTCAAGAAGTTTGAGTAGACGCACAGAAACTCAGTGGTTGGCAGCTAAACGGGCAGCACTACTAGACTTATGCATTGTATGATGTATGTGTGCCCAATGTGCTTCAACGTCGTCCGGTGAGTGGGATTCTGAACTAGAGGCAAGCGCGCTCTGATGGGTGTAGGGTGATTGTATCCCTGCTAGCTCGGATACTTTAACCTGTGCTTAGAGATGAAGTGGCCTTCCACCAAAGCGCAGAGCGAACTTGGCAAATACTAGTGCGCGATCGGTGTCTACACACGTTTTAGATTGACTTAAAACCCGAAAATAGCCACCCCCTAGATAAACGATGGTTGCCAATCTCTGTCAACCACCGACATAGAGACGGAGGTAGCCAGGTGGCGCACTAACGTCTCGAATGCCGAAATTTGGTACTTGTCAGAAACAGACTGGTACCAGCACAAAGCTGCAACAAACGATTACCTTTGTCTGTCCAATGAATGTCATCAGAGTCTGAGCTACTTAATTAACGCTCGTTGCCATTTGGCCTGCCCACTTAAGCGCTCAAATCTCTAGCCAGTTATGCAACATCCGTACGACGCACTGTGCGTGGAAGCCAAGTGTGCCGGTGATAAAAATCAGTTATGACTGCATCTGGACTACAGCTCCTGGGGATATGCTGCGATGACAAACACAGAGTTTGTGATGGACACCTCTCGGTAGTCGAATTGTACCTTCGGGCATAATAGCGCAAAGATGGTTGTTGAACAGTATCCACTCATCATCATCATAGACAGCAATACATCGGTGGTTCACACTAATGCTTAACTGCCACACAACCATGAAGTAAAAGCAAACTCTACAGAGGAAGAGATAAGGAAAAAGAATGGGACGGGAAGGGACCTAACTACTGAAAATAACCATGTCTATAATCAGACGTTCAACAAGGTACCTACGCCTTGCAAACAAACAACCTTCTATGCGTGTTCACTTAGGGCAATTCTAGCATCAAATTGGCCAGCGGCTTGAGCCGCAGGGACTCCAGACAAACACACATTAAACGCGCACAGTGGAGCGGCCGACGGGGGTTAAAGTTATAACATTGTGCCCGAATCCTCAAGCCACGTTTCAACAAGACAAGAGATATCGATGGTTAGGGTGTCCAAAGTAAGTGCAAGGTCCGCCTGTTGATCTATCTACATATGTGTTCAAACAGTGAAGGTGGCAAATTTAAATAGAGCTCGGCGTGTATGTGTGTTTAATAAACGGGGGAATATGACGTTGATCGGTTGGGTATGGTAAAACGTGACATGATAGCAAAGCGCGGCCTCGACGCCTTGGTCAAAGGGTTACAAAAGGAACGGAATTCATCGCCAATATAAGTTCACAGGTTTATAAATGTGTGAACTAAATAAACCCCCAGTTGTTGTGGCTGAAGAAAAAGAAGGGTGGCTCAAGAAGACCCACCGGGAACCTTTGGTTCAACATAAACCCAACCCAAAAGACAGTATAGCAAAGCACGGAGTTTGTAGTCTACCGAGGGTCATTGACCAGCAATGGTTCGGTTCTTGTGCCTTTCGGATAGATTCCATCCTTCCAGAATGCCCGGTACAGCCGGTATGAGGCTAAGAAAGCAACGCAGTCGTTCGAAGATTCACCAGGAGCAGATCTAGTGTAGATCTGGTCAACCACAGAGTTCAGGATGGATGGGTCTGTTGCGACTTCTGCCTCCTGTCGCCAAATTGGTTCACATGTCCTTCGAATGGGGCACACAGTACATCTTACGTGCCCACTGGAGCCGGTGCTTACCAGGGCGATTCGCACACCTACCCCAGGATTTGTTCACTGGTGGCGGAGACCGAAGAGTCCGTAAGCAACACGGATGATAAACTGCCAGGGATCCAACGTGCTCCTGTTGGGGGTACCTGAAATTCTTTTTTGACAGGGTATCACATGCCATATTGTGGAACAGTCAAAGGGCCTATATGGCATTTTGTAAGACCCGACTGCCAACCGTGAGTTCACGGTGCTCTGGTAGTACTGTCGCATTGACCGTGAATGCTCATCTAATTGGAGGATTCGGTTTATTTCGCAGTTAGCACTCAAATGGAAGGCCGTTGCCCAGCCTAAGGACGACCTGACCGGAGTTGAGCTAGTCCAGTTG
The DNA here is from genome assembly GCA_008508345.1 of Paragonimus westermani. Lineage (NCBI taxonomy): Eukaryota > Metazoa > Platyhelminthes > Trematoda > Plagiorchiida > Troglotrematidae > Paragonimus > Paragonimus westermani. Next base: position 28,445 of record QNGE01004586.1, read on the forward strand.
CCGGGCGAGACCAAGCAATCTCTGTTCATAAGGAATATCGACATACAGAGACAAAGTTTGCCGCACCCGCACAGCTCTCTTCAGAATATACCTTTTCATCGCTTCCGCGAAGTGTCCCCAGTGTTCTTCGAGTTTTCTCGCTCATCTCACACTGGGCAGATTATTCATTGGAGCCTGTTGGTAAGCGTTCTTTATACTCTTCTCGTTTGAAAGTCAGTTAATTATCTTGTGCCTATGAGTATATGAACTCTGGACAGACGCAACGAAACGGGCATGTGCAGCAGCCTGATCCGAGCCCAGGTGGTTGTTACAAGATGTATGACATCCTTAAACAGTGGCGCCGCCTGTAACTAAATGTTATATCACCTATTTGTATCCACGGCTTAGATGCACAGGGCGGTCTCCATATGACATAAGGCTTCTTTCTGCGTTTCAACATATTACCCGGAACATGGATACATTGAGATGCGTATAGTTGTAGTAGTCGTTAACCTCTGTCAATGTGTCAAGCCTGGACATCAGAAACATTACCCAAACGCTCTCGTCTAGAGAAGGGTGACCGATCAGAGCATTCCAATCACCAGCCATTGCTTGGTATGCTTCAGAAGGTCCAGGAGGATTGCGGAATGCAGTATTGGTAGTAACAGCATGACTGTCTATTGGAGTGGACGTCGACATAATGAATGCACAACCCAGTTCTTATTTGCACTAACGGGCATTAAATGATGCAGTCTGAGAGCGTGAAACCGACGGTCTGCTGAAACCCTGTATGATTGTTAACCCAGCATAACCACGAAAATCAGCTTGTGCGTCACCGCAGACCCTGAGGGAGAACGGCCTGGAAAGACAATTACCAAGAGGTGAACTCGTGTGAATAACGGTTCTACGATCGTAGAGTCGTGTCTCCGAGAAACAATTCACGCTATGCCCCTGACCCGAGAAGTTACGCGTCAAAGCAATTGGCTGAACGACCCGCCGGACATTGAAAGCGCCAATGTTTACCAACTGTGTTTGTTTTAAGAGGCATTACCACCCGAAGAATAGAGGAGAAAAAACAACGACCATATGGTAGTGGCTGAGTCATTTCACTGTCGGGAAAACGATAACTCCCGATACTCCCCGGTAGTTTATGTTCCTAAGGGAGCTCATTTGATAGGACCCACGTCGAATATCTGATGTAGAAGATAATGAGAGATTTTCTTGCGGGACTTCGCCTGAAGTTAACGACTCAACAGTCTGTTTGCATAGCAGTGAGAGTGGCTGGTCCCAGGACCCAGTGAATAAAACAGCCGTATCTGATTCCGGTCAACGCTGCGCACACTGGATGAGTTCGGAGCTACATCAGTCTTCCGATTAATATCGACAGTTTTTGGATCGTATCGGATAGCACACCAGCAGTCACGGTCAATCGTTCGTCGACTGGAGTGCTCTCTTTAACCCGAGAGAACCTTTTCTAACCTCCTACCTATTTATTTAGAAGGTAACAGCGCAGTAACTACGAGGTCTTGTAATATGCTCATGGGATCGTGCCTCACTCCTTGAGCATGTTTACGCGGTCAGTAGTATAACACACAACCATTCGTCTGACTGTTTTCTCCTGGTGTGTCTGATATGATTGTACCAAGTGGGACCGGAAACCCAGTCAGCAAAGCCTACTGGATCGACACAGCACACGAGCCAAAGCACCAAGCCAATGTAGCAGAATAGGTTGAAATAGGCAGAAACAGTAGCCAAAAAAATCGCGGGCATACATTTCAGAAAAGTTGTACATCGTTGTGTAAAGGGCGGCATATGAGTCGTACATAAGTTAGAACTTGACAGTTGTTCCGCGATATCTTTGGTCCTTCTTCCCTCAAACACATAACCATCATGTTCTAACGCCTGAAATCAAGATCAGGTGTTACAGTAATTTCGCTAGCCGGTCACCTTTAGAAAGCACTGGTTTTTGATTCTCGATTGGGTGTAGAACTACAGATGAACACCTGAAGTGAGGACCAGACATTGGAATTTTATGCAAACAAATGTGTCAATAAGTAAAGTGTATTAATAGTCGAGTACAATAATTTGCGAATCAAAATAAGTGAACTGGTCGCCTTAACCTAGTCACCTCTTGCAGGATAAATTATTTGCCTTACGTCCTACGTTGCACTTCAACGAACGAAGCTCACAGGCTCACAGGCTGTTGCAGGAGGGAGAAAGATGTTCGTTTGTGCGTTCCTACACTTGTGTCAGCCGGTGAAAAATTGTGTTGGGTGGTCTATTAGTGTAAATCAAAGGGGAATGGAAATTAGAAAAAAGAAACTCTAATGAAATGTCCGTAATCCAGATAGGGTTAGTTTGACTCTGCTGGTCTATCTGGTAGGGAGTTTTTCTGAGCCCCATAGTTCGTTTGCCGGTCGACTTCTAAACAATCTCGATAAGTGCCAAGTCTTTTTTAAGATAAGGACGACAGGCCCACGTCTTCACTTTTCAGATATGGGCGGATTGTGGATGCGAACACTGTGGAAAGAACGTCAGGGTGGAATGTCTCACAAATCCTTCCCAAGAGGTCTAGGGGAATTTGTGCTATTTTAACAACGGCAGGTAGGTAGACTCAAACTGTCTGAAACCATGGTTCATATCTCGTTCGGATACTGACATGAGCAGCTTGGTCTAGCCAAAGAGGTAGTCAGCACAATTTTGATGGCGGATTTGCATGACTTTACATTTGTTGATACTCAACGGCAAACGGTTTTCTATAAACAACTGGTTTAGGCAGTATATGTCGTTCTGTAAAGTTATCACATCTTTGAGTATTCTAGAACTCGCCAGAGCTTTAGGTAATCGGCGCAGAGCAACATCGGTTATTTGACTGCACTGGGTGGTTCAAGAACGAAAAGAATAAATAACAGCAGCCCCCAGATGCACACTTGTGAAACGCTGCAGCCGGTATACTACCACCATGATAGCTGTTCACTCACATTGACGTTGAGTTTGCGCTCAGTCAGATAATCCTCAAGCCACGTGATTAGGCGCTCATCAAGGCCATACTTATTGAGTTTCCCCAATAAGACGGAATGATCAACCTTGTCAAAAGCTCTCGAAAAGTTAGGATAAACCAAATCTATGGTCACTTCTGTGTTGGCATCTTTCGTCAGTCACGAACAATCGGCAGATTCGTGATGAATGGGTACCCCTTGAGGAATCGACGTTGCCCTTTGGCGATAAGTACGAGGCCGGAAACCATCTAATCCCCCCCCAATTAAATCAAAGACCAGTGAAGGAAACGCTACTGGTCATCATTTTGCTATATCATCCCTGCGTTCACCTTTGAAAACAGACGCAACTACGATTTACTTCTAGGCTTACAACAGACGGTCAGTTGACAAGAAGCGACTAAAAAGTACTGTAAACGATCCTACCGACTCAGTGGCGCAGCTTTTCAGGAAGACAGAAGATATCAAGTCTGAACCAAGTGACTTGCGAGTCACTAGGTTCTTTAGTTTGCTTCTGATTTGACACTGGAATTTGAGGTAATTCATTTAATTTGTTGCCTGTGTGCTCAAAAATCGCTCGTGATTTACAGTTACCCAGAGTGCTAACCGCCTGTGCGTCCGTAGTGGTAAGTCCACCAGAGGTTCGCAGTTGTGAATGTCAACCTTACTGGGCATGCTGCGGCTTCGCTGTAGAATTTAGGACTTATCTTCAATTTTTTGGCAAGACGGCGGTGATGGCAAAACCGATCCTCTCCGGTGGCAGCTGTTTGCACTGGTCCATTGCATTTGGTCGTCTTGCTGTGAATATCTATGAACTTTCCTTTTATTTTTGCAATTCAAAGGCGATCATCTGGCAAACGACATCAAGCACAAACTGAAGTGTGCCCTATCCCGTACGTATACGGCTGTCCAATTACGCTTGGTTCAAACCACCAAAGGATTCGTTCTACACAACCGCGAACGTTGTCTGTCTGACCATTCTGTCTCTCACGTTGTCTATCAGTTCACTTGCAGTTGCGGTGACGTTTAAATTGGCAGAAAAGCGTGTGGCCGAACATGTTCCAAACTGGTTAAAACAGAGCATGACACAACAAATGGTAACCGGTGAATCGGTTACTCGAAGCCCCGCATCATCGATTGCCAGACACCTCATGCCAACAGGTCACCAGATGGTTCCACTTAGCTCTTTCAAAATATTGTTACGTCAGCAGAACTCGAAACTACTGGCCTTTAGCGAAGCCATGCCGATTAGAGCTCACCAGCCGGCGCTATGTGCACAAAAGTGGGTGAAGCAACCTATAGGGTCGTCGTGGTGATGACATAATACGTGTGATTGTAGGCGTGTCCATACCCTGTCTATCCCTAATTGTCAGTCATATATAACTTGCATGTTTTACGTTTGCGACTGATGAGAGTAAACGAAATGTTAACATATCGCAACATGTCTTCTTTCTGCGCTGATGAAACTTCCAGTGATCACTCAGGTTGAGTGTGGTGGTGGAGCAAGGACATTCGATCTGTATTCATCTCTGTATTTTGAACAATATGTTGCCTAGTTCCGTTTAGATAGCTGGAATTTAATTACCTCGAGAAAATTACGGCCAAGTGGGGCTGTGATATTTCGGTTGGTTAGCATGTCAACCTCGTTAGTAAGAGCGTAATCTAAACAAAACGGCGCTCGGCCGGTCCGCCAACCCGTATGTCTTGGATATGCTAGGATAGACCAACCCGCCGGACTGACCCTGGAAGATCCAGCAGCACTCTGTCACGTCTGTCATGTCGTTAGATGAGACCCCAGATGAAGAAATAACCCACCTCCCGTACGAATTTTCCTATCCCTGCGGAACACTGTCATCCCAGAGATAGACAATTTGTCGTCCCGTACTTCCTCCAAAGACAAGATCTACGTGATGTCCACTATGAATGAATGTCGCTGGCAACATAAGTCTCGAATTTGATCCAATTTATCAAAGAGTGAAGCCACCTTGGTGTAAAAACAACATTAAGAGGCAGTTTTGTTGTTTGCAATAAGTATGGCAGAATCACCGAGTGAGAAGGTCTGAATCAATGGGTTGTCGCCATCACCCACTGGAATGGCGGCGAGACAGTTTTTTCAAACCCCTGGACTGAACTTGTCATTTGTAGGAAGGTTACGTAGCAAAATCAGGACCAATTGTACAAGGTTTTGTGATAGCATTCAGTTGTTCCCACTCGGATCTGGTGTTTGTCTGTCAAATTGCTACCTAGTTCCAATATTCAATATGCGGGCCAAGCTTTGTGCGCCTGTCCCATCAATACTCAGCCGAGGTCCACTTACGGAGACTGAGCAAGCCAGCTTGAGGAGAAAATAGAGACCGATAAATGTTAGATCAGACAGACTAACGAGTAATGCCAGGAATATCCACTGGTTTAGGTCATGCACTGTTCGAGTAACCGCACGACAGATTTCTGCAGCAGGCATACTGTGCACAATTAATATCTCTGAACCTATGTTCATCAACTCCTTCGGCCTCAGAGAATGACCGCAGCATGTGTATTTTTCTCGGGCAAGGCTTATCCTAAGTTCTCAATTCTGCTGTGGCTTACCTGTTGCAACGTCATTAGTTTGTCGGAATCAGCAACACCATGATTAGTAACCCTCAGCGGACGCGGCATCAGAGCGTACTTAAGATTAAAAGTTCCTCGCAATCTAGAGAAATATCAGGAAAACCCACCCACGTAGAAAAATTTAAGGATTCCTTTCTGCCGTGCTCCTCCCAATTTGCTAGTATTGCTGAACTACCGTCAAGTAGTTGGAACACAATTACTGACCAACACACTACCAGAGCCTAGCGGTACCATCTCTGGTGTGCTGTTGTCTACGGCGTTTGCCTTACAGCGTTCATCGGGGTGAATGGGTTGAGTTTTTCTCTGCATCTTTTCGTTCACCCCGACTGGGTGAGTCAGCTGTAATTGCACAAGTGTCAGACCTTGCGTAGCTTAGCGGCGAACATCTGCCTGACTGACTAAGGTTAGCGGAGAATGCGATAATATTCTGGCTAGCAAAATAAGCCCCAGAGTCAGCATGCTTGTTCCATTGCGTCACAGTAGCTAAGGGGCTGTGGCTGATGTGAACAACACAGACCAAGCCTACCACCAATTGAGGCGATAATTGTCCCCTCACTTTGATCGACCTTACAAATTCTTTCTGACTAGTTGTGTTCACAAATTCAGTAAGGCAAGGTGGAATGTGCGATGCATCTTCGATAAGCCCGGAGGTGCAGTGCTTACTCAGTAACAGGCTCCGGGGCGCACGCTGGCCTCCTTCTGAGGTCATGGCAACTACACAGTTGAGTCTTGTAGACCAAAGACAGAACCAACCCACAGATTGAACGGGCTTGAATCTTTCACAGAAGACAGGTCACAATCCCAGTGCTTTTGCGGATCCCTTTGTCCCAAACCGAACACCTTGAAGGTAGGAGTGGCTAAGCGATCACTATACTGTGATACTCAATTCAACATAGATACACCACAATCGGTTAACAGTCAGGCAGAAAAGTGTACTCAGCGGTCAATCACACGCATGACAGCGACAAGAGAAACAGAACAACATACAGATATGCAGGTGACAGACAATTGGCAGTTTATATTGCGGATATAACACGCAAGATTGAGTTCGAAAGATACAATGTCCGTTTGCGGATGACGCCCGAGATTAAAGGGGCATTTGTGGTCGGATGTTAGGTGGTTTACATTCGATGAAGGGACGGTGACGTCTGCGAGTACTCCGTGAACTTGTTGTGTTGGTAAGGTTTTCCATAATGCTTCAGCTGTACGACAAGCAAGCTGTCAGTAGCGGAGCCCACGGTAAGGATTTTGGACGAATAAGTCCGTCTGAACTCTTGTCGTCGCCGTCCGTAGCGAAGCTACCAAATAACGTCAGGTCACAGACGTCCTTGCGACCGGAATTAAGAGGGTGTTACACAGGTAGACTGAAGCCTTCGTCGGCTAAAACACTGATCAGTCGGAAGGTGCGACCAGGAGCGACTAGTAATTGCTGATCAGGTTGTCTCTGCCTTGGTGTTGACATCGTTAGTCGAATAACCGTGCGATGACCCACCGGTGGGATGCCGATCTGCTGATGTTCCGACAAGGCGCGCCTGCACGAAATTTAACCCGCATAGATTTGTTTGGAGTAAATCGTGAGCTTATAAGTGCGGTAATTGTTACGTGGGTTGGCTGTTCGGCCAAAGGATTCGTTGTATCCGATCGGGAAAAACGAAGTTATTGGAAAGTGCCGCTACATGTAATTTATTCAGCACCTCCTTGTGTTGCTTCCCTGAAGTCCTGGCCAGCATAGCGTACGGGCTGAACACAGCAGGCAAGCCCAGTTCTTACGTCAAATAAGCGAGACGACAGGAGCAGGGCAGTGTTGTCACCGGTTCACTTATCTCTGCCAGTCGGTCATGACATTACCGTTTTGAAATATCTGGCCAGCATGGGGGGAAATTATCGAAAAGTAAGTGCTCTTACAATTGGCCCTTATAGCTCAAAACATTAACAAAGCGACCAAGAGGTGCCAACTAACTTTCCCCGGTTAACTACACGGGGACTCATATATGCACCGAATCGCCGTCACCATGTTCAAGAGGTTGTCGTTGTGTGCCCACATGCGTATTCTCCCGTCACACTTGCCATGGCGAAATTGACTCGTCAGCTTGTCTTTCACATTCTAATCAGCAAAACTCTAACGGCCACAATACCGGGACCGATAAGACTATGTTGAAGCAAGTGAGTCGGTAATCCCATAGAGCAGTAGTCGCTGTTGTAAGAGCATAAGTGAATCCACATTTCAGATGCCACTTGGTTCAGATTCCAGTGGATCGTCTCCTAAACAAACACCTTAATGTGTCAGACGTCTTATGTGTAGATATGCACCCAGATTAAAATGACATTCCTTACGTTTTGTACAACGACAACCTTGCAGCACGGTCCCCGGAGGAGCTACGAAACTATTAAACATCGCATCTTGGGCACAGGCTTAACTCGCATGTTCCATACTTAAATTCATCGGTTCAACGTGCCATGTTCATTACTGAAGGGGGTTAAAAACGAAGCAACACGTTACACCCAACTTTACAGTAAACATTAAGGGTCTCCTTAACAACAGGGAACGTACATATGGTTATTAAAAAGCAGAGGTCTCCAAAAAACACCAGCACAAGAACGAAGTATAACTTATTGGCTAGGCAAGTACATAATCTGGACAAAGTTAATGACCAATTTGACTGTTTAGTACTAGACTGGAAGCATTATCAGACAGGCTTGAGTGACTCTACGCGCCATGTGTATTTCGCCATGCTTACGCATTACTACCTTACAACCAAAAGTAACACTACACAACCGGGATACGGCAACAAAGTGTAACAAATTCCTAGGCTAACTTGTGGAAGCAAACATAACAAACCCTGGAGTTGATTACAAAGTTACTTGCCACAAACCCTTAGTCATTATCCACTATTAGGTAACGCTTATATGCATAACACGACCACCGTCTTGTCTTCAGAGGTCAAACTCGAGACTCCGAAACTGCTCGACACAGTTTCAATACCGATCAGTAAAATGTTTGAAAATAACAAGACGAGGATACCGAACTGTACGATATATTATTTCATGGGAAACAATCTACGTCCTCGGTCTCTCTTTCTTGTGAGTATACAATGCACGGAGTGATACGTTGGCAACTTTTATTATCTTGAACCTGACTCCAGGTATATCTCCTACAGCGTGGCCCTTACGTCCGAACCCAGCCACCAGAACTTCGTCATTTTCCTCAATAAAATTGAGGCAACCATCCCTTGGAACGAATGCGGTTATTTTCTTTCCATTTTTCAATAGCTGTACACGCACACATTTGCGGACAGCGGAGTTCGGTTGTTTAGCTTCCACGCCGACCTACAAATTCGAATCGGGGGAAAATTGTCCATTACCTTCTCCAGCACTATGCCTTTAGCATGAGAGGCGCCACCGAAAGGATTTGCTTTCCATCTCGTACCCAAGTGAGATTTCTTGTACTTTTTATCAGCCCATCGTTGGGCTCTTCGGTGGTCCGATAACTTGCGTGCAGTTCTCAGGCCAGCAGGCTTTCCCCTTGACATTCTCCACGTGAAAACGCAAAAACGCGGTGACCTAAGATGATCAGTCAAACAAAATACGCAGGTAATTTGCAATTATGTTGCACGACCTAAATAAAACCGAATGGACTGAAAACTGTAACCCTTTTAATTTACAGACAATGAATCTAAAATAATTCAAAGTCGGGTAGACCAGTCTCAATTTACTTAGGCTTGCGCTTGAAATCGCCAGATTTTTGAGCCCGAAGCCTCCTAAGGGGGGGTAGTATCGCGGAGGTGAAAGAGGAAATCATTCGCATTCATGAGTATCCATTCAGCTTATTGAAAAAAGCTGATGTTTTCAAGCTATCAGTTACATCAATTCAAAGGTTCGTAGATATCACCGAAAAATTCGGGTTCATCCTTCCATTAAAAAGTCCCAGAACAATGAAAAAGGTGCTTGCTGAAATGCGTTTATTCCGCTGGGGGTATGTGTTGTTTTCAATGTTTCACATTTTCTCCCGATAATCACGCTTAGCTGCTGTATCATGTAGAGTTCAAACGGGCTATAGCCTGCCGGCTACGAATAACGCACCGTGTAGACGAGGATCATATTACTGATGAGTAGCCGGGGAATTGGTTTATTTTCAAGTTGACCATCACTCACATTTAATTGCAGTCTTCGCATTCAAATAGATTTTCCAGCCATCCCCTTTCCTAAAGAAGCACTAGACTCGAGTTTCGCTCTCATTAGAGCTCGTCAGTAGTGCATATCCTTGCCNGTGCGACTTGCATTTAACCATACTCGTTCAAACAAACATTTAAGCGCATACAAAAGTTGGGGGCAAAAATAGTACAAATGGCAATCGTAGCTTTAACACTGTTAGCAATAAACAACTAGGGACGGTTCAACTACACCGCACTGTACACTTTTGTTTGATCTAATAAAAGATGGACAAAGCACCATTGGGTGGAACTCTCCTACGCGCATCTGTCACTCCTTTCAACGTCGGTGACTACCAGCCAGCTAAGACATCTCATTGTTGCACTAAATTTCAGCCCAACGCTTCGCGATATCACCCACACCTGGGACACTCCAAATACTTCCCAATATTATTGCGTGTTTCATTAAAACAGTTCAACTTCAATGAGTCCAGTTCTTATTTTCATTGTTTGTTTTGTATGGGGATTTATTGCAACTCCTCAACTTTTCCGCCACTCTTATGCTTGCAGACATTAACCCTAACTTTGTGACAGAAGTAAACAAGGTAGAAACAAGAGTCGGGATAAATAAGGACGAGAAGTTCACCATAATTATGGGGGATCATCCAGACGAATTCTTCATATTAAGTTCTGAAAGATAACTGGACAATACTCACCAAGCCTTCATTAAAATTTGTCACGTCATCAGGAGATATTACACTCTGTGGAAGCATGTCCTAACTGTTGGCAACCCGGAGTGACCTGATGTTAGTCTTACGAGGGCTAAACCTGACCTAAAAGAAATTCAATTACAGATTAAAATCTCTGCGTAGACGAACTTTTCGAGTTTCGATCATTGTACCGATGACAAAGGAATGTGTTCGGAAGATTACTCTCGATATTTTGAAAACATTGTGAGCCGGTCGGGAGGCGTTGGAATACGGATGTCGAGAAATTGTGTGATACTGAATGGCGATAACAGTATAGATGAGTTCCACCCTGCCGTTTGTTTGCTTAACATCTCTGTTCGGAACTGAGTATTGCGTATCACTGCCTCTTAGTATTTTTTCTCCGAAGTCTGTCCTGTTCGCATAACCCATAATGTAACTTGGGTTTAACGACAAATTAGTAGTGGAGACAAACGTAGACACAAGTTTGGGTGGCAGCAAAAAGAAAAGGAAGGTCACTGCTGTAGTTGCGTAGGCGAGAGTGGACAGCTGTTCACGGGTGGCGCGTGAAGGAATTTGCTGAAACACGCGCAATAGGCTGTGCCCTTACAAACAGAATAGGAAAAAATGTTCCGCCGCACGAACCATAACAGTGAGGTACTATGGTAATACAGTCAAAGAGCTGGAGGTAGAGGATCAACAACTCACTAGGGGTTGGCTCACAAAAAGATGCATTTTGGAAAAAGATGAAATGCTCAAAGAAAGCAATTGGAGCGAAAAATTTCGCAAGCATCCAAAAAATTATCAGGGAATTGCACGAGAAATTGGAACTGCAAGTTGTAGCTTTCGAAGCCCCACAGGCTGACAGAAGCTTTCGCACGAATATTCTCTGAGCGCGGGGAGACCAGCGATATACATACTGGACTAAACCACAACGTAGTAACTGATGATGTATCGGAACCATTTGGTAGAAGAAGTCGAAAAATTGGCCACAAGTGAGGGACCACAAATTATAACATGTGTGCCCCGTGCCATCATAGAGGTGGGAGATGGGCTAACCATGTTAAGTGTTCACAAAGCGGCGGAGCCAGGTAGCATTTATCCGGCGTTTTTAAGACCCATAGCAGAGGTCTTACTGAATCCTGTAACCCATTTACTTAGCGTGTCCTTAGAAAAGGCTAATTTGGCGCAGGGATTGAAACTGGCTTGGTTTATACACGTATATAAGTTCTGTCATTCACATGTTCACATTACTGAGACTAGAGGGCAGGAGATGCAGCAGCAGTATTTTCGATCACATCGAGTACGGGCTCCGGATGGTCCAGAAGCGTGGGTTTGCAAAGAAGTGAGGTGGTCCAACAAATTTCCTGTTACTTCTCATTGAAATCACCAGGAGAATGGATAAGGTGCGAGTGGCACAGTTCTGTCACTGACGCTTCAAATGTGCCTTCGGCTCGGTTAACACTGGACTTTCTCCTGAGAAGTTCGAAAGGTTCATCCTGCCCCATAGGTTTTGAACTAGCTAAGGGTCTACATCCATACTCATAGTTCTGCGCTCAAAAAGTTGCCAAGTCTAGTTCAGCTGTTGTTAGGTGTGGAGTCCTACAAGGGTCTGCTCTCGGGCCCTTACTGTTTCCTGGTTACGTAAATGACAGCACCTCGCCTGGCATTTAAATGCCATTCGTTTGAGGGTGACACTTATTTAGTTGGTTGTTTAAACTAGGCGATCGCGCAGGAAGATCTAGAAAGAATTCACCGGTGGGCATTAACGTAGGAACGACCACCGAAAGTGAACAAATGAAAGCAACTGTTAGAGGCGGAAGTGGGAGCTCCCCTTAGACACAAGGAAGAACCGAGAATTTTCTTGGTGGTCCGCCGAACATCGTGGGTGAGATATCTAGGGACGTTGACGGAGATAGACCTTAGACTTTTAACTCAATTCATAGCTGCTGCCGGGATGGTCAGCAGAACACTGTGTCTGCTCAGGAAGATAGGAACCGGTACTGTTGAGCAGTTGTTTACTCGCAGTGGCAACCCAGCGCTTCGACAGCATGACTTGAAACTCGCAGCATCAAGTTCCAGCAAAGACATTCGGGTCCACTTCTCCTGTAGATTAGTGAAGGCTTGAAACAAACTGTCAACTGAATTAGCGCTAGCCACTTCGGGAAGCAACTTCGAACACAGGTTGCTGAATGTTTACAAACGGTTTTCTTTGAGTTGGGTTGAAAAATTGATAAATGAACTGCATGCTTAGCTGTCACTCTCCATCTTCTTTCATGTGCCCAGTAATCGTCTACAAAATATTTTGTCTCTCTGTCTCCCATTCATAGAACCTGACAGGTGGTTTGCACTCAAAGTCTGGGGAATGCGAGGATAACAGTAGCGGCACTTACACTCTGTTTTAATCCAACAGGTTCGCCGCACCAGCCAACGATTCACCTGATCATATTTGCGCGGTCCCCTATGATGTCTCATTTGTGAAATGATATGGAACTTCGTCTCCAAAAAATGTTGCGGTACAACTGGATCCATGGAGCTCACGATTGCAAGAAGCTGAAACTTTCCTGACAGTTGCCGTAAGTCGTGTAAGTGACCTCACCCGGACAGGATTTAACTAGTTTAATTGTATCACTTGCCCAAAATTTTGGGGGAAAATCAGGCTTATGAACGGCTTTTTCGGTAATTACCACTAGGAATTACGCCGATCGTCCACATTAACAACTCTCAAAGGTCGTGGTCCAGCCCGGTGACTGGTTCAGATAACTGAACCGGTCAGCGCAAGAATAACTCCAGTTGATCGGGGAACTACACTTCACTCTGTGAACTCTGCTGACTCGTTCTATATAAAAAGCAAATGGGTGTTCCCCCTAGGTGTCATACCAATATTCACAGATGTGTCGCCCGAAGAAACAGTAGAATAACTCCGCAACTGCACTGAGCAAAGTCTACTGTACGTTACCATTCCAATCGAAAACATGGGAAAATCATTGCCATTTGGCACATGCGATGTTTGGGTCCAACTCAACGGCAAGTTATATATATAAGCAGAAAGACGGGGTAATCACAAGTCCTAACGTGGTCAGTTGCTAGCAGAAGTCTTTGTAGCCAAGATAGTAATTACTCATTTGGGACTCGCAGCTTTCATACTTCCGTTCTATAGGCACTAAGCGGACGATATATCTGGCATTGTCAAACATGCTACTAATACACACTCGAGAGTACAATCCAATGTAGGTGAAGAAAAGTAGAATAAGTTGTGTTCACTTGATGTGGTGATGCACCGCAAATTGGACGGACCCATCCGAAAATCCACTAGCAATAAGAAATAGCTGAACCTAGGAGCACACCAACTTCCTCACCCTTATTTTCGGAGCGGAAGCGGCATTTGCACCACCACATGACCGGCTGAGCAAGGAAGGTTCACACTTTAGGCACCAAAAACCACGAATAATGGAAAATCCGAGAAATATTGAGTCAGTATATATTTCCAGAAATGTTTTCACAATAGAATATGAATGCGAAGTATTATCAGCCTTTTGTGAAAGAGCCCGTTTTCGCCCGTCTCGTGTTTAAGGGCAATGCACCTATTGAACTGCACGGTCAAAATTAGACCGATGCATTAACGAAGGCCCAACATGCCGCGCGGGCGGTCACTTAGTTCAAAAGCCGGCTGAATGGGTGTTACACTTTACAGACGGTTGATCGACGTCAACCGTCAGACCTCAATCAGCGCCAATCAGGCTGCATTGGTAATAACAGTTGGAGACTACCAGAGAGGACCCGTAAACCTCCTTTGAAGTGACCTATGACGGTGTGAATAAAACATTCCCAGTTCTATTGAATCCCACTAAGTTGACACGTGTCACAAACTCACTGTCAACAGACCCTTGAAAATTGTCCACGAACTGTCCTGAGCTCACTCCTGGGTTTCCGGGGTGAGCATGTTGTTGACGGCAGGGATGATCGCCGTTGGACGATATGGACTTCAGCTGCTAGTACAAGCCCCAAACCGCCCGTGTCCAGCAAGGCGTAAACTGTGTGGATCCCATTTACTCGACGCTTTCACAACTTCTATCATTCATTACAACCATGCTCCAGTTTTATACACAAGCTACATGAAGCCTTTGCAACCGTGAATTTTCCAGGAGGATAACCAAAAACGACTGTTTGCAACCTCGACTTTCCATGGAGGTGATTTTCCTGTTTAACTTAGGAAATTGATATGCCAGTCGCATGCAACAGGCCCAAACTACACGCAACCACTTGGTCTGACTGGTTTGATATTTACCGGAAATTTGACCATCTAAAAAGCGGTCATCAAGTTGTGAATGTAGCGTTGCCCTTCTGCGTCACGTATGCGTGTGCAACGAACGGAGCAGGCTAGTGGGCCTAGCAGAGTTTTAAATAAATAAAAGTTTAACAACCGTTTGAAATGAACACTACGATTGCAATTAACGGACCGGGGTGAAGGTCAGTTCCAGTGATTGAGAGAATCACAAGAGAAACATTGAAAGTTTAGGGGCTTTATTGGACGAAGCGTGTGAATCTACTCGTCACAAGCTCGCCGTTCACCAGTATAATAAGCTACTGCCCTACAAACCCGTGTTAACGAGAAAGTGTGGTGCGTTGATTACTGAGGAGTAGTCAAAATTGGAGTAGATAGAGACAACGAATCTCAAGTCGAGACCATTACGGAATACTATTCGGGCCCGCAGACAACCTGACGGCTGCTTGCTGGATTAGCAAGACGTTTAATATTCCCTTTCACTTGCTGGAATAAACAAGCCGAGTGGCGTGCTTAAGAAGCGGTCTTGTCGAAAAGGGTAAGGCAAATAAAGCCTTATCACTGAAAAGACTGTGGTATAATCCCAGGCTTAACATACGATTTCTCTATTCATCATGTGATGTTGAGCAGAAGATACGGTGGAAGACAAGCAGATACCGGTCTCCTTCTTTATTATTAATTTCAGCGCCCAACATATCCTGCGCGCTGTGAAGCCCGAAAGTGTTTCTCAAGTCCTCAATGAGTGGTGTGTGTTTAACGTTCACGACTTATCCCGTTCAGCGTATGACAGCGTAGCTTCTTTTATCAAGATGGTCTATTGTTTTGCTCGAAAGTGCGTATAATTCGCTTCCTATTGCGAAAGCGTGCGGGAGGTTAGACATGTTGTCCATCGCTTCTCATTATTGATTACAATGCCTGACAAAAAGATGGATCGGGACGTGAAATAATTCAGTCCAACGTATCAACAGTCTTCTAATCCAGAAATCGGCACGTGTTTGTGCATGTGAAAATCATACTACGGCGCCAGTCGTTACGGCCTTCTGACCTTCTTTTTGAACTGGTGGCCACCAGTGCCCACAGGTTCTTACTTGCCCACTGTGCCTTTATGAATATTTTGAAGACGTTTCAGTTCGCTTGTGTACATCCATTTTCATCACTTTTCCACCAAATGTTCGAAGGCTGCTGCTGATTTAAGTGGCTAA
The DNA here is from genome assembly GCA_008508345.1 of Paragonimus westermani. NCBI lineage: Eukaryota > Metazoa > Platyhelminthes > Trematoda > Plagiorchiida > Troglotrematidae > Paragonimus > Paragonimus westermani. Next base: position 44,369 of record QNGE01004586.1, read on the forward strand.
CGGAAGCCAAACGAACCGACACGATATATCGTGAACATCACACCGAGCGGCTGGGAAATCCGTCACCGATGTACCGGCCTAGCGTATGCAGGGGCGACAAAGTGAAATGATGTTCCAGTGGAATATGACGCTAGTGGGCTGCTGTTGAATCTATCGAGCAACTCCCGGAATCCCTCTCTGTTCGCGCGAATGGTTAACCGCAATCGGAGGCTCGCAACTAATAGGTGAGAATGGCAGTCAACCGTTTACCGCAATCAGTAATCAATAAATAGGGTCGTTATGCAATTCCCATTCCAAAAACCGGCCAGGGGCTCCAGTTTGGCCATTCTCTGTTTTAATGGCTAAACAAAGCTGCTGACACCTATATGGATATTCTATTTTACTGTTGCCAAGTGATCCACCTCCATCCAACCGAAGCAGATTGGATGGGTAGTTGATGATAATTGGCAAATGGATACGCGGTAACTAGTGCCGATCTGGTAGTTCGCCTTGATGTGGCAGCGATTTTATATTTTCCGGCACAGTTCACCCCATTATTACAAGGGCGCTTAGGGCCTGCTCCGCCAAACAGTGAAAAACAACGACGTCACCTGGTGTCCATATAGAAAGCGGTTGAAAATAAATTCTCTCCATTCTTGACACAATTTTTGAGCAGAATATATGGCACGCGTGCTGCGTAAAACTAGGGGAGGTGAAGGGAAGGAAAGTATGTAGTATGCATCAATTTCGTTTACATAGTGCGAACGTAGACGGTCCCAAACTATTTCTGTTGGACTTGTCAAAGTTTGTTTGATATGTTTGTCGTTCTGTCTGTTACTTTTCGAAACGTCGAATTCATTGAAGCACGACTGTTTTGTTTGGAAAACGTCGGTCCTGACCCTGTCTTCAGTCTTTTGCTGTGTGCAGTGAAGAGTCAGGATGAACTTTTTACCAAGACTGCAAGCGCAGGATGTTTTTCGTCCTTTCGTGTAATTATCAGATTGTCCACTAAAACCCTCTTGTCCGGTTTTGCTTGATACACTTCCAACTTCAACTATGTCAAACTGTCCTAATGAACTGAACTTCCACTAACTGATGGCCAGTTGAGAGCTAGTTTTTGGTTACCCCGTCCTGAACACCATTTTCTGCTTAATAATTTGGGTGTTCAGTTAATTCACATCGGTATGCGACGGTATTGCTGTGGTAACTTTGTTAGTTGTACCATACAAATTTTACTCATTGTGTCCGCATTTCCGACGTTTTCGGATTATAAGATGGTGCCAATAAACCTACGGTCTGATAAACGGTCTGATTCTGCGGTATTGAGTGGCTAGTGTTAAATCGCTGGGACCACTTTAGCAACGTCTGTTCTGAGGGTGTTGTAAAGCTAACTATGGTGGGGTCGCCATAGAAGCAAATCCTTCGCTAGTGTACTCTATAATCGGCAGTGATTTCACCATCTGTGCAGCAATTCCGACATCAGATTCAACGAGTGAATGTTAATTTTGGTCTTTTCAAAGATATCACGTCGCATTTATCGAAACAAGCCTTGTTGTCATATTCGCTGACTGCGTCGAATGGACCTGTATATGGTGGTCGTGGTGGCCGTCGAGAAGAAGTAGCACGGATTAGTTTATGAAGACAGGTTAGCAGACCATTGTTTATTTATGATCTCGTCGTCCGTTCTTTCTTTGTGGTCACTCTAGCTCGTAGCATGAGCCCAGCGAAACTTCCACCATACTCGGCAAAACTAAATGGTTACAACGGGCATGATGCAACGAACACTCCGTGCAAACTCAGCGGGAGTCCATTTGCTACCAGAAGTACAACGAAGTATAATTCGGTCCTCGGAATGTACGAGCACTTAACATGCTTAACGGAGAAAACCGCCGTCATGAATATTTTCCGGTTTTGACAAAGTTTAACCCGCCAAAGAATATGATCACCAAATTTGGTAGCTGCCAGGTGGGTGGGTGTGGTGCAAATGGAACTATATCCCTGCTCGTCAACAGCCGATGTGAGCTAGGTTCACAAATTCTGTCTGCAGTGTGCTATTAATAAAAGGCCAAACGAAACTGAGGGACACAGCCTTTTAGGTTTGTTCGTGCGGAGGCAGATGGCTTTTAATTTGGAATACGTACGGATTCCGGCTGAGAGATAATTCAGTCTATGCATGTTTGACCATAATTACCTACGTCGGTGAGCCTAGGGATTTGTAGTAAATCGATATATGCTTAGTAGATACGTTCGTCGGCAGCCACAGAGCTGCCCAGTCGGAACGCGTGCGGCGAGTATTTTTTGTTACTGATGCGGTCAGCAAGCTCTTGGTAAGTTGCGTTTGTCGTCAATAACCATGAACCAGGCTTAAAGTTTGTCCAGTATTTTTTTAAAATATTAGTTGCCATGCCACCATATACCTGGCCGATGCAATCATTTACAAAAATAGAAAGGATACACTAATATGGCTTACCTGAGCCTAGCATATTCGTCGACTCTTCACCGACGGTGGGCTATGAGTACGTTGGTGTCCTACTAACCCCAGAAAGCCAGCTCATTCGCGGCCGCACACATCGCAACGCCATATGGTCCTATCACCATCACACATAACACCGATATTCCTCTCGCGTGTCGTACTCTTCCGTTAGAGACTCCGCAAATGCTTCTCACTTAGTTTAAGGAAGCCCGTCCGAAACGTATTCCTCCAGATCGTACGGTTCAACACCAGATATTCCCGACATGCAAAACCGATGTAACAACGCGAAAGACTCGCCTTGATAACATCATGGTATCTATGTTTTTGATCACCAGGATTTCGCCTACCTGCAACTGTCCGTGAGGCACCTGCCTAAGAATAATGGCATCGCCCTTCCGATTGGCGTGACCTAGCCAACGCTGATTCGGTACCAGCATGGCTTCCATTCCAACCACGTTCGCGCGCCGCAGTACCTCAGCGTCTGGAAACATATCTGACCACCGAATACTCAAGGTGAGTCCTAGACACTAAAAATGGAACCGATTCAAACAGGGCACTTTCCGATGATACAGTTTCCACGCTCCATTGTCGTGCGACGGTGTAGACAGCACCAGTGAACGGTAGACACACAGGCCGGTAGCCATCTTCGGTTCGTGGCTCTGCTGAAAACAACAGTAGCCTTTGTTACACGGGCTCTCAACTCGCAGTCTGCGAGCAGTTCTGTCGACGACCTGTTACCCAAGTAATGAAAGTTCGTGCAACTGTCAGCGTCACCGATGAAGAGAATTTGGGGTGGAGGTGTTGCTTCTTTCCTTCCCCCCGCAGGTGGCTGGAAGAGAGAAAAGAACTTACGTGTGTTGGTAACAAGTAAAACCTGCATACCGCCGACGTGAGGGCCGTCGTCAGGCGTTGCATTTCTCCTTCGCTGTATGCGAATAGCGCTCTGTCATCTGCGAACAGAAGCAGGCACATCGTTCAGGTATGTAATCGGGTTGGGGCATCTAAATTTTAGATATTCAAAAGATGCCCATCCGTCCGGTACTATACCTCAACGGCATTCACCCAAGTGTCGTGAAAGGCATCCGTTACCATGGCAGTCAAATATAGGCTAAATAGTTCTGGTGCCAGAACACAACCCTGTTTCACACCAGTGACGATTCCAGAATCATCAGATGTCAATCCGCACGACTGCATCTTCGCTTTCATGCCCACATGCAACAATCTAACCACACTAACGAACATACGTGGACATCCAAACTTACCAAGCACCGTTCATAGCGCCTCGCGGCTCACCGAATCGAAGGCCTTGTGAAGTCCACGAACAGGGTATAGAGAGGCTGGCTCCGTTGCGGGCACTTCTGAAGCTGTCAAGCAGCAAACACCAGGTCGATAGTACTCCGACTTGCCCGGAATCCACACTGCTCCTCGGAACATTCACCTCCCAAACGTTCGCGTTCAATCGGTTCAGGAGGATTCTGGCAATTACCTTGCCTGCACAGCTCAAAAGACTGATACCCCGGCAGCTTTCGGCGTACTGTTACCCTTACATTTGAACAAGGGTACCATAAGGGCAACCTCGAAGTCTTGCGCCATCACCTTATGCTTCCCGATGGAGTGAACTAGCTGAGGCGAAGCGCGTTCCAACGCCGTTCCAACATTTTCCAGGGTCTCACATGGTAATCCATCTTCGCTTGCAGCCTCCCCGCTGCGCAGTTGACCAATCGCTCACCGCAAGTCTAGCAAATCCGGGGAGACAGTAAGTAAAGGACTGATGATCTGTTGCGGCAGGCTGCTCACGGGCACCCAATCAATGGGAGCAGGACGGTTTAGTGGGCTATTAAATGGTTTGTGCCACACTTTTATGATGTCTTCTGGCTAGGTGAAAGAACAGCACGTGTCCATGTCTACCACTGCTTTGGTAGACTGGACAGGTGGACCGATCAAGGTGGTTCTAGTACCACCAAAACTTCCGACACAAGGAGAAGAGATGTACCCAGCAGGGCACATTCCGAACTCACCATGCATCGCTGCCAAACCGGCAGACCAGTCAGTAACGGTAACAGCTGTCGTTGGTCCAGCAAGTATTAGCGGCCTAACAGATGTCAGAGATTGATCGACTGGCTTGAGGTTCTTTATCGACACCGAAATCAAGCTCAATGTTATTTCACTGCGACTGAATGACTGACTTCTGCCTGGCCAGTACACTATACAGGCCGCGAATCAAGGCCGCACTAGAAATTTTGAGAAACGCTCACCCACCGTAGACTGCAGTCTCTGGCGCCATTTTCAATGGACATTCCCGCTAGCCGACGTTTGTACGCCACCCGTCGGCGTCACCTTTTAACGTTTTTGTTGATGTCAAGAAACGTAAGCTAATTGATAACCCCACAGCCCACACACTATCGACATCCAGTCGACGATCTCATCAATCGGCATCTGGCCTGCTCTTCCAATAACATCATCACTCGCGGCATTGCTGAAGGATTTTCCATCAGTAACCTGGCTATGCTGAGATACCGTGACGGTTAGGCACAATGTGAATCATTATATCACAGCACGCGGTCCTCTGGTCTTCCTTCGACCACGCCTCTCACAACCAGACAAACTTAAACTAGCCAAGGCTGAAATCGGACATAAGCTTCATTTGGGCATAATTCGATTTTCTAACAGCTATTAGGCGAAGCCACTGCACATTGTTGTGAAAAAAATCTCCGGAGAGTCGGAGGTCTTGTGGTGGGTACCACGCTCCCAACAACTGCACACTCCCGAGTGGTACCATACATCGCATATCCACGATTTTTTCGTTAGGTATGGCCGGCGTCACTATTTCCTCTAAATTTGACCCGGCAGGCGCCCATTGCCACATTCCAGTTGGTGAACAGGAAATTCCGAAGACAGCCGTTGTAAAGCCTTTCGGTTGTTTTTCCAGTTCACAGGATTACCCTTCGGGACTTAGTGCGAACCAAGCCCTTCAGCGATCCCTGGACAGGATAATGCATGGACCGCCTTCCGCATACGTCTACAGCGACGACAGATTGGTAACTGGCCACTCAAACGCCGGTAACATGTCCCACCTTCGTGGTGTTTTCGACCGTTTTGCGCAAAATGATATTATAAACGAAACCGATAACTGTGCCTTCGCAACCGAGCCATTGAGCCTCCTGGGACATCACATCGATCAAACCGGCATCACACCTCTGCCAGATAAAATTGAGTTTGTCTCTGTTTTTCGACTCCCACCCCGATGACCAAACTCTGACTATTCCTCGGCATACGCAACTATTATCGGCATTTCATCCCCCATTGCGAGCACACGTGAAGACCTCTGGCAGACCTGGTCTACTCAATACATAAGTCCATTGAGCTCCCGCCTAAAACCAAAGTAACTTTCTTAGCGGCAAAGAGAGTGTTGTCCTGACGTTGGATACAACCGAAACTCCTGTCTCCTTCTCACCGCAGGCACATCAAACACTGCCGATGGCACAGTGTTAGAACAATCTATAAATAGTGAGCAGAAACTCTTGGCCTTTTTCTTTGAAGGGCTACACTCAGCACAGATAAAGTACAACACTTCTGGACGCGAACCGCTGAACATTCATTTGAAGATTGGTTACTTTCGACCTCCTTTTGTGCAAACTGATCAGGAGCTCTTGACGTCTGCTTTTCAGGTCCAGTCCGATCAGTGAATTCAGGTATTTGGACTACAATCACCAAAGCATACACTCACATCCGAAATCTAAGTGGTGGCGCCGTTATCGTTGCTGATTCCTTGTCAGCCAGGACGTCCAGTTGGCTCAGTCGCTACTTTACTTCGATTTGAATAAAGCGGTTACTGCCCAGCAGTGCAGTGAGAACTTGAAGGACATTCCCATTCGTAAATATTTAAAATTATCCGTCGCCCATTCGCCAACACAAGCTGGTAGCGTTCTGTACTACATTTCAATGGGTACACCAAAAACCTCTGTCCCACTTATCAACGTACTACCTTTAATCATTTCCGTTGTGTGTCTCACCCCGGAAAACGGCGCAAACAAAATGGAAATGCCCAACGTTTCTTGGCTCTCTGTGAACAAAGATGTTTGACCCTACGTCACAACAGTGTATCGAGTGCCAAAGTAAGTCGACGGGTAAGTGAATGACCATACGGTTACCACACCTGGCATATTCGCCCAGCCGAACGCCCGTTTTTTCCCATGTACACCTTGATATGTCTGGCCCAATACAACATTCCAACGATTGTATATCTATGTATACATACTGACTGCCATCCTTCGTTCTACGCATTGGCCTTTAGCTGTGCCCATCAGAGATGTTTCAGCGAGAACAGTCGCTGAAACCCCGTTGGAACACTGGACCACCAGTTTTGGTGCGTCATCTAGAGTCACTGCAGATTGAGACACCCACTTTCAGTCTTCCCTTCCTCGCGACCTCACGCAGTTACTGAGTTTCGGACACGTCAAACCGACAGGATACCATCCATGCGTTAATGGTTTAGTCGAGCGTTTTCACCAGCAACTAGAAGCTTCGATGGTCACCCATTCAGACGCAAGGGAATAGAGCGAGTTTCCACCTTGGAATCCGGCGTACTGTTGAAAAGGACATTGGCTGTACCACCTCTGAAATAGCTTGTGGTACCACTTCGAACCACCCAAGGGGAGAGATTCAAATCCCCACACATTCTCATCCACATACGGATTAAATATTGCGTTTACGATAACATACGTCCAGCCTTTGTTTCACGTCAGCCCGTCAGTGTTATCATTCTTCTGTGGCTAAACTCCAAATAATGATAGATAAACCGCTAGGAATGCGCGTCGATTGATTTCTATCTCTGGTGAGCTCATCATTCGGGATACCCTTCAGAAGATACCAGTATTACCTACCACGCTTAAAAATCTTCTCTTCAATTTTCGTAAAACAGTACAGATTAAACTGTCCGAGCCGAAAGAAATACCGCATAATCGGGTTGTAGTAAGCTGCTAGTAGTATGGTACAACTTATACAAAATTTGCGTTTCTGATTTAACCCATTTCTGAGCTCAAGCATTCGGAAGATGCACCCTTATCCACCACTTCCAAAATACTAATACCGAGTAATTGGCTCGTTTCCATTGCGTAGTGCACTCTTCGGCAAGGGGTCCTTTATGTTTCACTCAGAGTTTGACCGTAGAAGGTAGCAGTTCATTCGGCCACAACGAGGAAGAATCTGTGTTACAAGACTTCAAGGTACGATCGGACGATTCTCGTTACTTGCTCAACTTCAGGCAATGATGTCGAAAGAGTCTCAGTATCAACCGCTACTGCAAACAAGGTTTGTCGAATAGGTCTTGCCAATTGTTATGAGGTCCCGCTCTTTTGACTGGCATACAGTGGGTTGACATGCCGCATAATCCATATTCTTATCGATTTATCGCCAACATCGTCATGGTCTAGCGTATCATTCCAACAGCGAAGCGCTTCATTGGCACCCACAAAATTTGTGCCTCTGTGCAAGCCGCAATCGGTTGATGTTCCTATTTTCACGGTGGGCCGATATGGCAGCACAAAAGTAGGTGCTTATGCAGTGTTACCTCTAGGCGGACTCCTCTGAACTTCCAACACGAAAATATTTAATCAAGTTTGTGTGTGATTGTCCGGTACTTCAAATGACTGACTCAAGCAGGAAGTGGTACGAAGTTCTCGGGGTGTGTTTCGGAAGATCTACAACTTCTGCTGCCAAGCCACTACGTAGCGAGTGGACGGCATACGGCATAAAGTAGGCTGCGAAGTGATACGCCTAGTGATATCTCCCCTAAAGGTTCCGAAGGGGTATATTCTGGTAACCGAAGTGAAGTGGTGGTTGTGTTATTCATGGGGTAGGGCGGCAAAAACCAAGACGTCTTAGAAAGTCCTGGCAAGAATTACCAAAGGGTAATGGTCGTCATTCTGGGCTCAGAAATTATGTGGTGAGGACATGAAAGAATCAACTAGGGAAACCTATGGGATCAAAATGTCGGATAGATGACCAGACGATATACATGTGTTGTCAAGTAACGTAACCCGTCGGTCGTTGCATCCGCAGCCCTAACGTGACAGGGTATATGGGGTGATCAGCGCCCAAGGAGATAGCTGGAGGAGTGATGTGTCGTTTGAAGTGGAGCCAGCCTCGTCACGAATCCTGGAAAGAGATCTACATCTTATGTCTGTATTATTCGGCACAGTTCAGTCAGCTAACGAAACGCAGACCGAACCGGAGCAAAGTATACTTTGGAAGAACGCGAGAAATTTTCGCTACTGATAAGATAACTTAGGTACAGATGATTGAGACCGCGTAATCATGTCGGGCACAACAAAATGACAAACTTGCGAAGAACACCGTGTCTGCGCAGTACCACAAACCTATTCAACTGTTTAGGAAACGTCAATTACGAGTTTCGGCCTGGAATTCTCGGTCTCCATCAGCTTGAACTTCGGCCTCTCCAAGGTTGGTTGACCATCACATGCCTCTTCTTTAGCCTAGGTCATAGAGAAGAGCCCCTCATCGTAGCGATTGATGACGGCCCAAGTGGTTGTGCCAGAAAGTTCACGAGCCGTCCACGGACCTTCTTCAAACAGAAGTCTCTTTCTCACTGGGTTTATACCGATTGGAATAGTCATCTTTTAGAGGTTGCCTAACGGTCTTCTAGTGGTTGTTTAAAAACGCTGGTTGACACTTGTTTAACTGGACCATACTTGCTCTGTTGTTGGCACCCGCTGTTATATCAGTCGCTTGGTTACCTGACGCTACCTGTTCAACCCTCACACTGCGGCATCCCCAATTTTCTCTCTCATAACGCCAACCTTCTCGACTCTGTCGGCCAATCTCCCGTGCCCACACTCATTTGGTTTGCGCTCGCAATAAGTGCGCATTTTATGAACCCCAGTAATTATTCACTCCCTCGTTATGGTATTTCGAAAGCCGAAATGAGTTGGAATCGGCTATTTGGGTGCAGAAAAGGATCTCACGAAATTGTCGTGAAAAAGTAAAATGCGCTTTTAAAGGGGGCGTAGACATTTTATTGTATATATCGATTATAAGGAGAAAACTCGGCAGTACTGAAAACTACTCCTACTTGCTCCTTTGTTGACAGTATTTCGCTTTTTACTATAAATGCATCATAGTGGCCTTTGTGATTAACCTTACGTTCGGAAAATATTTCCATCGAAAGTTTCAAAGTAGGGCACAAAATCCTATCTTGCAAAAATACTGTTTTGTGTGGTTCGGTAGATACAGATGAATTTGTAATCTCCGGCCACATTGCGTTTGCATTGCAACTCTCATTAAACATTAAAGTGAGTTGCACTGAAAGATATGCCGCCATGTTTGTAAGTTACTTGTCTACCTTGCTCATGTTTCATCTGTTTCCATGTCACCATCTCAGGCGGACACCGGTCGACGTAGGTCATTTCTCAAAACGATCGCACCTGACGTTATCACGTAGTTGTGTCTACCTAGGCACTATGTGGTCTGGTGCAAACGTGAAAAACATGCCCCACCCCACACTAGTAGCCGCCCCGTCCAGTTGACCTAAGCTATGAACAACACTGATAAGGGGCACTCGTGTGAACTCAAGACAAACTTATGCTGGAATCGTCCAAGGTGCATTATACTGGCCTTCTTCAGTTCCGTTGGGAGACACTTTGGCGATACCGTTACGGCCGTACGCCTGGTTGATCCGCCCTCCAAAGTTTGAGAACGTCTATGAAACAAGTTTGATACGTTTATGACGTCAACACTCAGCCGACAGCCATAAAAATCCATGATTCGAAGGTTGAATGGTAGTAGATGAAATGGTGCAAGTGACAATCAACGTCGTCGTAGGAGAAATAACGAACACCAAATTGAGTCATTAGCTGTCAGATAGGTGAGAAGTGAGTTGCGTACAAATTGCAAGCTAAACACAAGCATAATTAATGGACAATAGACGAAACAGTACACACTCTGTCGAAGATAGAGTGGGGCATGCTACCCACGTTTACATCACACCACATGAAATTATGAAGTTGGGTTATGACGTCTGGTGCCGGATTAAAAAAACAGGCCAGGCTCATGGGTTTTGGGCTTCTAGCCCATAACCCACGTACAGGTTGCTGAATCACTGCAGTGGGAAAATTAGGTGGGTATCGCATCGATTTCGATGAGCGAAAGACAAGTATAAGGAATACAGCAGTGGCACATCTTTGAGAAGTCCCATTAGTTTTTTCATCGGTGCTTCTGATTAGTTAATTGGTGAACACAACAAAAAATGAAATACATTTCATGTCCTTTCATGACTATATCGTAAGCAGGTCCGCACATTCGGTCACTCGAAGTGTTCATCAAAATTGTCACATACACTGTATCGACAACCGAACTTGCTTCACAACGCACAGTGTAATCAGACATAAGAAAACAGAAGAAAAAAACTATGTAAGTTCTGAGTGTTTGAGCTTATATACCCTGTTGATAGTAAGCTGAAACCGACTTAACATAGGGCAGACTTCCCGGGTACTCATTGATTTGACAGTCATTTAGATAACTGATGAGTAGTCGGGGATTTCGTTTATATTCAAGTTGAACATCCCTCACATTTAATCGCAGCCTTCGCATTCAGATAGACTATGCAGCCAGCCTCTTTCGAAAAGAAGCACTAGACTCGAGGTTCCCTCTCATTAGAACTCGTCAGTAGTGCATGTGTCTGCCACGGCCGGGATTTGAACTCCGACCACGCTATTTATGAGGCAACCATGTGTACTAGTGGGCCACTGACCTCACATTAGGCACGACCGAAATGTCCAATCTGAACGCTCAAACACTCTCGCTTGTGAGCAATGGTCAGGTTGCCCGATCGTCTCGAGAGGAGACACAGTAGCTGTCTTATGAACTCCAACTGATAACCCACCCGTCGCGATTAGGACTTCCAAGACAGGTCAAGACCACTAATTTCAATTACCGTGCAAAGTAAAGATATGCACTAATGACGAGTTCTGTAAAGGGCGAAACTGGAGTCTAGTGTTTCCCCTCGGAGGAGGCTGCCTGGAAAGTCTATCTGAATGCGGCGAGTTATTCATTTGTTCACACAGGACAGATTGGAATTATCCTCTTGAGGTCATGCAACTCCGAACATAAAACCTGGTAATCCATGAAAGACATTGTGCGATTCTGTCCATACCGCTGCTATGTGGGACACTATATTTCCTCTGAGATGCACGTTATGCAACAGAATGTGTGAAACGGGTGAAACACATCCATACTCCTACGTGAACGGAAAAGTGAACCACCCTAAGCCCCTTGACTGCAAGTCGTTCACTGGCTTAACCACTATGGAATATCATGAATTAACGCCGCGTTTAAATGTGCATCACCAGTCCACTTGAAACTGTTGATCTACTTTAATCGAACTTCATTAATTCCAAAGTAAAGTGACCGGATAATCTGCCTTCAAAACTTTGGCTTTCGGCCTTCGTTTCTAACAGGTTATTCCTACTTGCCGGTGTGCAAAATACTAAATGGACGGTCAAAAACCTACATATGTCATGCTTTCAAAAACATGTGGTAGCTTCACACATTTTGTTAGCTGACACAAGAAGATGAATATTCCACAGACGATCTTGCTGAAATGTTGCTGACTGGCTTACCTGTCGTAGTCGACAGGACCGCTTTGTATTTTTTAATTCATTTTACAGCCAGCTTAAGCTGTCAAACGTAACGTCTATCTCCAAACTCTGTATATCCTCTGATGAAATCTTTGAGTGTGATGAGCAAAGAATCTAACCCCCGGCTGCAAATGATGTACGTATCTGCTTCTCCCACCAGGCCTCCCCTTGAAAACAGCCTGGTTATGGACAGTTTGCTGCACTTCTGCCACTTACTCACAACCCCATTCATCATTTGATCTAATGTTCACTCACGAAACTGTTGGAAGTAGCGTCATTGCAATCACGTGTAGCACCTTGTGAGCACTACTCAGGCTACTGGAAAAAGCAATACTGGATCTTACTAGTAGCTCCAGCAGGGGTGAGTTTGCATAAAGTTATAAATAAAAATCATGCGAAAAGGGGAACACGTCTATACTGCAAATATACACTTTCCCGTATCTATGCGCCCGCTTAGAATATGCTAGTAATGTTAGTGGGTGTTAACCGTATAATTAATGACAGCCAGCTGTAGGAATGCTGATCATCACACAGAAGCTGCGCACACAAAACAGTGCGGAAAACAAAGGTGTTCCATAAGTATATCTCGCAAAATCGTATAAAGATCCCGCACCAAACTTTGTGTTGCTTCCTCTGCCCAAACCCTCCTTGTAGACCACCCAACTTTTGTGAGTTGTAGATGATATCGATCTCCGTTCACACGTTGGTTGCGTAGAGCGAATGAAAATCCAAATTCGGTGATTTCCATATTTTAGAAAGAGTTGTTGGTTGTCACGATATACGTCAATCAGTTTATTGGCTGACACGAAAATGATAGATTCACTCAACAGTCTATGTCAAGAAATCACACATTCCATTCCTCATCCAAGCCCACACGACCACCTCACTTCTTTTTACTCACCTGGCAAAATTACATTTACCTCGCTCTCGGATATTCATTAGGTGAGGACGGAAAAATCGAGAGATGTTTGGCAGTCAGACGCTTTCAGGTAATCGATGAAGTCTTGTCCAAGAGCCTGACCACTTGTCTGCTAAATTTTGACGTTTCTGGTCCCGCTTCGGACAAGTCGATTAATTTGGACATTTTCCGGTGCCCCTCGTGTTAAATAGTAGTGAGATCATTCAACGATCGATTTTTGTCACAACCTTAAGACTGTTGCTGCACGACGTTCACCATTAGCTCAGAAGTAATCCAATAAAAAGCAAACTGATGCAATACCACGCCTTTCGGATGAAACTTGTTAGAACATGTGAACTGCTTTGCTAAGTAACGCAAGCTTTGAATTTTTTATAAACCACAATTCGCCCGTGTTTGACTGCGCCTCTTGCTGACGCACTTCCACGCGTACACTATAGTTGAAATTATCTGCAGTGGCCGCCCCCACCCGGGCGCGTTCCTCGCAGATGCGTTGAGAAGTGCGTTGTTATTTTCACCAGACAAAGCTGTGTATCAACAGTGATTTTGATAACAATGTCTGTAGGAAGGAGTATTCCACTGCGTCTGACAGCTGAAAAGCCAAATGTGATTAGAGAATTTATGAGGTGATCGGTGGACCATCCATCCTGAACATTATAACAGTGTGTTACAGTGCTGTTGGCGCCAGTTTGGTTTTCGGTTGCACGGGTTGTATGCACGTCTTACTGGGTCTTTGGTTTGTGCTTGTTCGTGTTGCTTCATTCCACGAGGTTATATTTGGAATCCCAGCTTCGAAGAAACTCTGTATCTCGGTGTCATCACGTTGCACACAGGTGGTCTACAGGTATAACAGGTGAGTGAAGTCCGAACGGCTGGTTTGCCTATCAAAGCGTGCAAGCTGCATGCTGGCCGCTCCTACTCAGATTGCTGGTTACACCCGTTGACTAGTTCTAGGCGACGTTGAGAACCTGGGTGTAAGCATTCTCTCGAATCAATGGTTCCAACTGCCGTTCTGTGAAAAAACGTGAACGAGCATGATCCGGAGGCCAATTAAGTCATGCACACACAACCTGCTCAGAGGGAAACTGGAGCGGTGCCAACAATGTGGTGGCGTGCTCTGTTATATAACGCAAATTTAATCACTGCGTGCTTGCTTGTTTCGACTGTACCTTATACAACACCTCTTCCAGCGTGACCTTGATGAAATACGGAGAAGGTGGTGCGTTGAAATACCACATTGTGGCCTGGAATCTCATAGAGGTTCGAACAAATTTCATTGTCAGGGCGTACGTCTGATTCCACTGGAAACTGCAACTCCGTTCTTTCCACTTTCGTCTGATTCCAAACGCGTTTTTTCATCTGTCCTGTTGTAGTATTATCATTTGTTGAAGTAACGCGCCTATCACTAACCAAACGTTCTAATACTGCTTAACTGCTAGACCTGGGTTCTTGCTATGCGGCTTCCCCTAGTCT
>QNGE01004587.1:0-58852 GCA_008508345.1 Paragonimus westermani
GTTAAACAGGAACGTTAAGATTAGAGAAATGGTACAGATCACCGTCTACTGGGAGAGGGTAGGGGTGTTGGTGAATGTGTTCGGGTGTTATTATGGCAATTGTTCATAAGACTACACTCTCGTAATTATCATCTATATGTAGTAGACTCAATGGCAATAAGTGTACCATTTTAGCTCAAAGCGGAATCACGTGCAATTTTGCGTAGTTAACCGTCAAGTGAGAGGCAGAAATTGTTACTACCAACCCTGTAAAATACGTCTCATTAAGTCATTTGAAAAGCTCTGCTAACGCTTCAGTTTTTCTATTCACTGTTTTATGAAGTCAGCGAATCAAACGCCACAGTCCCAGTGAAGCTGTGATAAATATGAATTGCTAAATATCTGGCAATTCACACATTTTCTTTGCATTCAACAAATTCCTCACACAGGTCTACCATGGTCTCGTTCACTCAGGTGTGTATGGTGTTGCGAAATAGTTCACGGGCTAGTTGTTCTGATTGATAATAATCCTAACAGCACACAAAATTGGGTTGTTTGCCGTATTTGTTAAGTGAGCACTCTGTGCTCAGTAACACGTAATTCGAGCACAGAAAGACATTTATTATCCGGCGAATTGGCGAGCACTCTGGATATGAACAGTACAATGACGATGACAATAGACTGAATGTTAAAGACAGTGAATCCAAGATAAATCAACAATGAATTCGTGCCCGGTAACAATGATAAACGGTCCATGGATTTTAAAGATGATCATATCCTACCGCACCAAATCTCTCCAGTAAGAAATTGTGACATACTGACCTCTTTCAGCAAGAGAAATTTAAAGATCTATATACTGGTATGAGAAACAAAGTGTAGAAATAGGTATCCACCGTATTGTGTAACGTTTCTTTCGCACAGTTGTGTTCTGTCCACCAATCAGAGTATTGTCCGGGAACTTGTTGTTCAGAATTTAGCCGATTGTCTAAATTAAGTGAATACGAATGATGAGAGAGACAAAACAGGAAAGTTATCAAAAAACGGTGATCCCAGTATGGGCTTAGCCCAGTAAACTGACCAGTTACTCCAAAATGGAGATCGATGTGGTGTAAGTCCTGTCCCAAGAAGTCACAGTTTCTAACACGTAATCAGTGCATCAACCAACATTTATTGATTTTTATATTGAGAAGCGAGTGGGTCTCAGATTTTATGCAGTATGATGTAAATTGTCAGGATGGAAATATATACACTGCCCAGGGATGAAGCTTGATACATTGCTTGAAAGTCGATAGCAAGTTAATAATCGATTTGGGATGTGATTGATCGAAATGATGAACAACTAACCTGACATGAACATCGCCGACGGTCGATTCACTCCTATTCCACATTATTCAAAAGTATCAAATCGGTTTACCCTGTAGCTCATTCAGCTTTGTCAAGAAGTAAGGATGAATCCATTAAGCAACCGCCAATATAATAAGAAGCAGCGTAATTTGCGACGAACTTTGCTAGTTTCCGTCGGAATAGATTTATAATCCACTACTTTGGTAACCTTTTAATAGAGTTCAGTTTCAATGTATCCAATGACCGATTTCGTTATTCTCTACTAGCCGAATCGGTTTGGGGCGAAAAGTCTTTATTTTTCAGTGCCATGAGTTCAAACACATGCATCAATCCACATCTGTACACAAATGTTTCCATCAATTTTCAATTTTTAGTGGAAACATCTTAAGCTAACAAACGCTTATTCAAAGAATATCTGTCACTAATGTTGTGGAACTATGAAGGCGGTGACCGATCAAATGGATGACAGATTCTTCGAACTCCAAAGTGTCGAGCATCAGGCCGAGGGGTATAACCCAGGGAACATAGCTCATCTACATACAAGCAGCCGGAACAATGTAGACTGATCAAACGGGGAAATGAAATCAATCGGATGCAAAAAGATGATGAGCAAAGTTCCTTTGATTAGCAGATTTTTAATTCATACTAGTTGGTGCACATCTAGTGGAAGTAAGTTAACGTGAAATATTGTGCCAACTCTCGGGAAAATGTTTCAAAAATAAGTTCCCACTCGCATCACTAACACAAACGAACCCATTCGGGTAGATCGACATTACGGGTGAACAGCTCGTTGACCGACCAGTATGTGTTCCTCATGCACAACACATGATTGGAAGACAAGTTACAAGTCAGTATACCCAACCGAAAAAAAACAGTTTGCACCACATGATTTTCCCCCGCTGGATAACACACCTGAGTGAAATACGATCAGGCGAGATCACCAGGTTGACAATCCCCATGCGAACCGAAATAACACGAGTGCGTGGAGTGTAATCAGTCGTGGGTCCAAGTTCTGGGACGGTGTGGCTCCAGTGTGCTGTGTTCTGAACCGGTTCATTTGAATTCACCATCTAAACTGGACACCCCCACGTGCACACTGGACGCTTGAGTGCACCAACCACAAGGATGACGGGAACGGGCATTTGTGAGGCTGCTGCAGAATTTGCCCAATTTTGTGTTGCGCGTACGTGGGACACGGTTAAGATGGATTCAATTCATATTGTGGAATCTCCGGATAGTAGGCAAGTGAAGTGATCTGGTGCCGTAATCTGGAGTGCATCGTGACACACTTCCACATCAAGTGGTTTCGTGTCATCGAATTTCGGACGTAAGATCCCCACATTGAAGTGCTGAGATTTGTTTGAATACAAATCCACAGCTTCGAATTTCGTCCCGTACACTGCGTCTAATCTGTCAACTTGAGAATTGATGTGACTCTGTTGCAACAGTTTACGAAAATGTACATGTGGCCAATTGGTTTGTGCACTCAGATGGGGGGGTTCACAACTATGATCTTCGCGGTGTCACGCGTCATGTGGTTGTGCGCAATCTTCTGTGCACAAGAGGGTACTGCTGTTGTTTACGTGAACGTGTTGATGCTTGGTGCTCACATCATTAGTACGATTGAAGGTTTAGCTGTTGATCGCAGACGGGCACATACATGGATTAATTTTGTTCAACTGCACTGGAGGGCGATTGGAAGTTTTCACTAAGTACTGCTTACTAGTGTGATTGCAGTGTGCTCCAATATGTTCGCTGATACAGTCCGTGAACTGGGACGCGAATATTTGAGCGAGCCGTGAGGATGATGATATTGTTATCTGTGGAAACGTAGTCACGGTGACTGATTGTTATTGTAAGTTGTTTGTTTGTTTGCGTGTGTGGATGATTGTCGTAATCTTCTAGTTGTGTTGTAATTGTCAGTGGGCGGTGACTGGTGATAAATCACAGATAATTTCTGTGATAACTTGCCTGAACTCAGCTGCAACTTCTAGGTAGGGGTAGACGTGTGAGTTGAATACCGGCCATTCGAACGGTAGTATGTGCTGGGTTTCATTACAACTGGTTCGTATGGCTTAAATTGTAATAAGCTATGTCACATAGCTAACGCCCTTGGTAGTCGATGAATTACGTGACAAGCGAATTCTCTCTCTCACTAATAAATGAAGTTTGACGAATGTGCTATTTCAAGTGGCCGCATTTAGGTCACTTGCCCATTGACCGGACACCCATTCTTAGTATCAGTCCGCAGGTCAATTTTGACTACTTATTTAGCAAAAAATGTCTAATAACGCAATAAAAGTAAAGCTTCTGACGGTGAAATTTAAGTTCGGTTCTTTCAAGTTTTCAGAACATATGAAGTTTGTTCATCTGACCGCCAAGTAGACGAGTGTAAAGCGTCACTAATTGTCTGAGATGCATTTATGCGAACGCGTCGGTGCATCTATGGCGAACCGCTCGAATATACATCAAACGGCTTTAAACTACAGTCATTTTGTTCATTAGCAATATTCTGGGTGAGAACAGAAAAAATTATGCGCCTTATCTGTCCAAAAGTGAAGTACATAAGAATTAGTTGGTATCATGTCAACACCAATTCATTTACTCTAGTCGTGCAGATTTCTATTTCTGCCCTTAATATCCGTCTACGGTTGCCGCTGACAAATCTGTTGAGGGAGTTGTTTTCGAATGAACGCGTCTTTCCTGTAACTTCCAGCGGAGCAGAAGAAATTGATTTAACTATGCAGATTCTGATGTCCACTTTCACTTCGAGAATCCTGAGATCCACGTTGTGAAGTTAGTTGGAACCAAATTGGTGTGCTGTAACAATGAGAAAGCACAAGTTCAGTGTTCCGTTCCGCAGGTAGCTGTCTGGGAAACCTGACTTTATGCAAAAAACGATGAGTCACCCTGAAAGTGTCTTAATCCTAACTTAAAAGACACCTTAGAAAACCGTGACCTGTATGTTTGAAAAACAAAAACAAACAATTAATTCGTCTACCTCGTTCACTTCTGTCCATTAATTTCAACGTTGTCATTTCTCAGCTTCCATCTTTTACTTCCAGTGAAACTGAGTCATGGATGTTTGCCAGACTGACGTGTCTTACATGAATAAACACGATTTACGTTGTAGTCTTACCCCATATTCTATATTGCTTATTCTAGCGAACATAACATGATTTATTTGTGAAAAAACCATCGCAATAAATCCTGTGGCGGATCTGTTACAAGCCCACATGCTACAGACATTTAAAATTTTGTCCTTGTAGTAATGTCAAACAGACAGCTGGTTGTTGCAAACTTCAATGTAAACTTCCAAGTGCCTCACTCGCTGTTTCATGTGTGTCCTGATTATTAGATCAAGGAAACTCCTGGAGTGATCCATATGGTAATTTTGGTAATATTCAATAATGATGTTCCAAAATCATAGTAAAATCCGATTATTGTTAGTAAGCTGAAGAAGGCGAAAGTCTTGTAACAAGTCTTTGCTGAGGTGTGAAAGCTAGGTTTAAGAAGAAAACTGCCCACAAGTAAGGCTTCTTCACTGTGAGCGTACGCAATAACAGTATTCGCAATTACCGCCTTATTTTAGACCTTAAATGTTAAAGACATTTGAGGTTGACGAGTACATCATTGTATATTAACACCCGAGAGTGGATTTTCAATGGCATTCTCTGGAACAATGGAATCAGCGTTGAAATACTGTTCACATTTCAAATCGGTGGAGAACAGTCGACTCCCTGAAAGTGGCTTTAAATATTTCAAACCGAAGCAACTGCAATAGTGACTTGGTTTCAAATCTCGAAAATCTATTCATCCGTCGAGTAAATTTAGAGCTTTGACAAATAAAGAAGGTTATCAAGTGAACCGATTCAATGCATCCTATGGTTAACTTTCAAACTTGATAGGGAATGGCGATCAAATCATCTGCACCTCAAGTTACTTTTCAAGTCAGTTCGAAAACCAACACTTCGTCCGTTTCTCTCCGCTCGAGTTACCAATAATGCATTTCATGTAATTTGCAAGACTGCGGTGATACATAAAGACGTTAGCCCTAAAATATCTCAGTCAGCCACACCAAATAATATCCTTTTCAGCAAACACGATGTCGTGGACTTCATCGATTCTTCATGTCTGGTGTGAGGATAGTGAGGTTGTGGTTAATATGGAAATCTCATAAACAATAAAGTTAGAGGACAAATTCCAACCCGGACAAGGGTGCACATTACTGATAAGCTTCAATAACGGCGAAACTAGAGTGTAGTGCTTCCGTTCGACATGGGCTTACCGAAACGATTATCTGGATGCCAAGACAGCCATCAATTGTGTCAAAGGAGAGAGTTCGACTTAACTATCTATTCAAGTAAACACAGACATAACCAGAGGACGGGCAAAGCATCTAAAGCGTGAATAGACTGGAAAAATCAGACGAATTCGAGTTGATGAAAACCGAGAATCGAATTCCATCAAGTAGTCAGATTCGCAATCAACGCTGAAACGAGTAGACGAAAAGCGAAATATTACGGTATAAAAATAGCAGGCGTTTGCCGAAACATTCCCGAGATACTCACAACTTGTTGTTAGGTGTGAAATCTGGACTCACAAGTGTACAAACGTCCCCACAGACATGTGGGATGCATACGTTTGAAAGGTAATCACTGCGTTCACCTCGTTCCGTTTGAAATAAGGATGTTTTGAATTCGTAACTCCCGAAGTAGAAATCCCGTAATCAACAAACACCTTCCAAATGTGTTGATTATTTGTCCGAAGAACCAAAAATATTGCGTGGTTTACACGTGGCTCTCTGCGTACTGCACTCTCACGTACAGTACGCTCACTTCCCGTCGGAAAGAACTCCGTTCTCCTATGCCCATGGACAGATTCGAACGGGAATATAACGTGGTAGAAATGTGATCAAGAGAAGAACAAACCGATGAGATATAAGCTGGTCCTCCAGTGCTTCGCGAGAGGGTAACCATATATGATTTCATCCGGAAGTTCATGTTTGCTAGCACATATCGCTTAACGATAAGGAACACGAGTAGAAGGGGTTGGATTGCGTACAAACCAGGCAGAAATTTGGAGTGGTTTAATTCTTCTCAAAGTCAACTACGGGTAGTTTAATGAGCCAACAGTCGCGAGACTGGAACTGGAGCACGACTCACTCATCAGTAATAACAAGCGCAAGTGCCATTGTGGGCTTGCTGTTGATGCGCTCAGCAATTTCACAGTCGCACTTGCCTGGAATTGTGGCAACACACTGCGGCAAAATGATGAACGACAATATGAATTGTCCGCAACTGCACAAGACAAATCGTGTTCTCTAGAAACAGATGCGAATCACGGACTAAAAACACTGCCGTATATCATGTAAATGTGGCGTACAAATAGATGGCTCGGTCAGTAGCAATTTTCTAGGTTGAACTGTAGTAAGGATCAGTCAAAATGTGGTGACCCACCCAAGTTTATGATGATGCACTCACATTCTGATGTTGCTGGCTTCGGCAAAACGCGATTCTCACATTAGTGAATTGATGTTGGACGCATTCCCGCGCGTTCGTCTAACCTACTCCAAATCATTGTAATTTGCATGCGATTGATCCACACAGTAACAAGGTCGATTGAACGATTGCGTTAGTTGCGTGCTGTGTGAAAAATTATACACTGTTTGTCATGTCAGGTTAGCTCTTAGACAAACGTTTGGGCATGTTGAATTTTGGGTCTCAACCATCACACTCATGTGAGTGAATTCACACATCTAGGGAAAAAAGCACTTGTTGGGCCAAGTTGGTTTCGGTCAGACAGCTCAGACGTGATAAGTAAAGAAGACCAAACCCGCTTCCTGTTCATCTCACTGCCGCTCTCAACCACGAGCGTTTCAGGCTTTAATCACCTCCGTGTCCTTCAGCAGATACTAATTCTCTCCCGAGTGGATGAGTTTCACAAGAAAACTCAATGCTTGTCATTTCTTAATCTCAGTGGACACCATATATTACTACTGTCGTATATGTATACGTATATATATATATATATATATATATATATATATATGGTAACAGATTCCTAGTGTGGATTTTAAATGTCACGATAAATGTTTTACTTCTCGATATATACCCCGTTTGTATTACTGTATATATATATACATACATATGAACGAAGATTGACAACACAGGTCATGGGAATTCACTTTAGATAGAAGTTGCGTCCTAGGAAACTTCATCGATGGATCGGGACATCTTCATTTTGCCAAATGTTCGGAAAGTCTAAAATGTGCCAGAGATTAAATTGCTTCTATCATGTTTTGTCAGATGAAACCATCAACACTACTATTCACGGTCACAAATTCATCCCTTACAGTTGACCAGCGAATAGCTCTTGTACGGTCTGAGTCAGCATCTCGTGCTGTCATGTAATCGTCTCTCGCGGTGCCAGTACACACCGACACTTCTCTTCGATCATCTCTGACGCAATTTCGACTGATCAGTAGATTTGCCACCACTCTAAGCGAATGTTAAATGCTTGAGCATTTTCAGTCTGATGAAATTATGTCTGGCGAAGTGACGTGATGGTGGAATGAACGGACACTAGTCAGCTGAGTTCATGCAGCCGATCAACACCCAGTGGCGAACACCACCAACAATGAATGCAATTGCCAGAGAGGAATGAGTTACGAGTGTCAGTGGCACACTTGACATAAGAAATCCGAGTCGGAGAACCGACACAAATCGCATTCGTCCATCTTCCGTTATCCAGGAGAGTGTGTTTCGAGTTGGTACATCGGAAGCGTGGATAACTCGGAGCCGAAAATCATATGAACGTATACACATGTGATTAGAACATTTTTAGACTGTCTGATGACGGTCTCCACGTTGAAATGCATCGGTACAGCAATCTTGAGTTGTTACTTGCCTATTAACTAGAAATTGGAGTTCGACCAATTGCGTTATGAAGATATCACTTGCACTGGCAGCCATGCGAAATGAGATTAAAACTGTGGGAAGGATTACTACTTCCTCAGCTGGTCTGTTTTGCAAAACGCATGGTTGACTAATTGCATCACTGTAGTAAACTCGAGCGGGTACATTACCAATCGAAATGTAGACCAATATTTGTGTGTATATTCACTGTTTAAGCTGAGGTCAAACAGTTCAGGTTATTGAGAGGTGTATTTCATAAGCTTTATTTGAACTGTGAGATCACAACAAATGATAATATAAGCTGAGGACTTGTTTAACGGTCAAAGTTCATCGAAACAGAAAAATGGTTCAGTGAGTATTTTCAATCATCAGGTACGCACAAGCGATGATTCTCAATCACAAATCTTACTGCAGAAACCACAGTTGGCAAACTTTATAGTTAGTAACACACTTTCGAGTCATTTGTCGCTTTCACCGGTACACACGCCTGATAAGAAGTACAAACCACAAAACTAGTCACGCGCTTTTGTAAAATTCTCGCTAATGAACAGACCTCACATACTGCCGTTGCTTGTAAAATTTTAATGTAGCACATTCATTGGACCATTGATTCCACCGTGTCTGGGACAAATGACACAGCCTACTGGTAAATGAGTTGTTGGCTACAAACGATGGGCTTTGTCAAATTTCACACAACCAGCTTCACCTACTATAAGACTTGACAATTGGTAGCACGATATGGCAACAGTGGATGCACAAGGCTTGCATTCTGAATAGAAGCACAGAACACGTATTAACACACCAACTCTTATTGACTCAACGAAGCGTACAGAAGACCCAGTAGAGGGCTACCAAGTGAAGCAGTTGCTTCCAGCACTGAAAATGTAAAGTCTCTTGTCTTCTTAGTGAACGTGTCACGTAACAGGTTTGGGTTAGCGTCGCGAACGTAGGAGCTTCGTTAGTCTATCTGTAGTTACTCTTCGCACGTGTATTCTTTGTTAGCCTGCTCAGCTCAATTGTCTTAGGATGCAATTCCGGAAATGGTTTAAATGTCAGTGCACATTGTGGCCGTCAGTCAAGAGTGATTCCCCGTAGAGATAATAATTACCGCACCCCCTCAGCTTGTCTCACGAAATAACCTGATGCAAACTGAGTCCGATTCCTTCAACTGCCATTCTTCCCTATCGGTTGATTTTGCACATAGTCTTTCTTGTTTTCTGTCGATATCACTGTGAGGAATGAAGAAAAACAGATGTTATGTTGCTCGCAGCCTTTTGCTAGGTGTCGGTTCTTTCGGGGATTTCCCTGTTGACTCATTTAGAGTTGTTCTGCATGAGAACAAAAATCATTCCAGTTTTGTCTATGTCCTTCCAAAGTGCTGTCTGAGAAGGTCCCGTTTGAGCTCCTGAGCTGCAGTTTCAGCTGGACCATATTAAGCACGATAGTGCGGTGTAACCTTCGAGCTTTAGGTCACTGTTACAAAGAAACCGCTAGGACTCTTCAATGGTAAAAACAGTTCTGTGTCAATACACGTTTATTCGGATATTCCAAATGTCGCAAACTAAGATCGAGTTTTTGTCATCGTAGACTGATTCAGTTTGTGGGACGAGAGGAGCCAATCCACTTGGGGTGAGCAGAAGCAGATACATCCGATTATTAATGTGACCAAAGTGATTCACACGCAGTCGTTGTCATAGTCTCCCCAGCCAAAGTCGAGACTATATTGGTCCGGGCGGGTTACAACTTTGATGTTTTCGGTACACTTCACATAATTTCAGAAATCGTTTATATCCATATCAGTATTTTCCGCCAGCATCAGCAATTCATGACAAAGACCTTTGACCTCGTTACTGCCGAATGAGTATTGTGCACTTCTTCGAGTGTCTGTTGCACCTTTTATAGCGGGACCATTCAATAACCCTAGAAATTACAACCACACGGTGAACTTTCAAACCATAGACGGTTTCATCTCAACAATAACTACCGCAGGTCACTCAGCTGTTACAGAATGCCTTTATTTTCGACAGTGCTTAATTTTTTCTGTCAACCACTCTACCCAATTGCTCCGAATGGGTGTTATCTCCAACCGCTGCATGAGGTTGACTAATTCCGGCGGTCTGTTTGTTGTTGTCTTTAGGTTGCACATGGAAACCGACTCAAGGCATCAACTGTAGTGTTAATGACCCCAGTGACGTAACGGAGTTCGTAACGGTTGGTACTCAAGTGCAACACCCACCCCCGCATTCTCGGTGAGGACATACGCTGGATTCGGTTCTTCTCTCCTAGTAGCATTAGCACTGGTGTGCGGTCCGTAGAGATTCAAAATTATCGCTCTCATATATATTGGTGAACATGTTTGATCTTGAACATTACAGCCGCAACCTTCTTGTTCAGCTGGAAATAGTTTTCCACAAACAGTTGTGTTGTAATTAGCCTGATGATCAAACACAGAAGACAAGTCTTGTTCGCTACTCTGTCCTTCTCATTTGCAATTGGTCTGGGAGAACAGTCTTCTACTCGATGGCAAAATATTGCGCCATAATAACACAATATCAGTAGCTTGTGTGGATCGTAGTAGAACAGAAATAGAAAAACTCTCAACTTCTTTTTTCATCAGTCATTGCCTGCCACCGCATGAAGCTCCAGCTTCAGAATGTCTTTTTGAAACAGTGGATAATAGGTAGACAGTATTGTGGAAGCAAGAGTCAAGGAAGGACGACGGTTCAGAAAAACTAAAAATGAACGAACTCCAATTTCGGTTTTAGGTTGCGACGCATCAACAGTAGGTTGTGGTTTATCATACACTGTGTGCAGGCTGTTCTATCATGTCGATACCTGAGATATCGAAGAGAATCAGAGAAAAAATGGAATTTCGTTCTTTTCAACTTTGATCCGATTTGCTGAAAACGACTAAACACCGTAGCTAAAATGCGCAGATGTTCAAAAGCCGCGTAGTCAGCGATAAGAATGTCATCTAAATGCACACATTTGAAAGGAATGTCTATCAGATTGTTTGAAATTGTTTGGGAAATTTTCGGGTTCAAACCGTTAGCAAATTTTGTCGCGTGTGTTCAACACACCCATATGAGTGGTCACTGTAGTCCAAGCACGAGATAATTCATCATAATTCCACCTAGGAGCAAGCATAACTGTCGTCAACGTTTACAGATCCTCCGCCACCGGCAGGTGTAGCGTACAGGTTTTCTACGCGTGGTGGAGGCAATTGTTCACCACGGAAAAACGGTTCACATCTGTTGCGTAAGAGCCAGAGATTTGCAGAGATCTCTGTGGTTTGCTAACAGGACCGACTGTGGTTCCCTGTTTACAATATTGTAGAGAACTAATTGTACCCTCCTTTTGTAGTTGGGTCAGGTCCCCAAGTTTGGCCTTAAGAAATAATGCAAGTTCCTTGCTTTGGAGAAAAAAGGAGTCGAAATTCGGCAACCAGTCCAATGTTAACCTAGAATCCATTAATTCTCCAAGTTTGACCTCAAGTAAACCAGTGTATTTAGACAGAATATCCTCGAAATTCGCTTGTCCTGTAGAGTTTTTATGGTACCTTACTTATCTGATAGACCTGTGAATCAATTTCATCCCCTTGTTGAATGAGACTGTTTGTAAGTGGGTTCTTGTACAACAACACACAAGCCGGATATCCGAGTTTATTACACACATAGCAAACTGTCTGCAGATGGCGGCATTAAGAAATGCTGGCCGAAAAATATTGACCTCCGTACTAATTGCAAGCAAGCAAGCATTCACCGACAGATTCAACAACCTGAATACTATCCGTGTTCTGCTGCTATAAAAACATGGTCAACTTCTTAGTAATGTTTCTCAGCTGTCGAACAGTCGTGCAATATTCATCTCAGCTTGAAGCTGCTTCATATCTGAGAGTAATATTTCACGTGATTGTTCAATGTGGACACACAAAATCGAACAGTGCAGGGCCGTTTCAGGTGAGCTGAATCCAGTTGCAACAGCAATCAGCCACACCTTGTTGAATACGATCAATGGAATCACTCACATTCTAATCTAGAGCTTGGAGTAAACTCTTGTAGCAGTACTTAGCGGTGTAATCACGTTGATTTGCTCCCCACAGCTCACTCAGTACGTTCAATTCATCAGCAGTACTCTGCTCAACGCAGTGCACCAAAGTGCTGCTGATCCCGATCACTGAGAAACTGTCGTAGTAGATTAATTTTGTGGATCACCAAAAGAACACAACTACTAATTCCGAATAATTAACATATGTTTGTTACCAACGGTTCCAGGAAGATAATGTCGGCTTTTCACGTTCAGTACACAAAAACCGTGAAGGTCAATATATGACATCATGAACATTTTATCCATTTTGCCAACCAACAACACCTAGTAATCGATACCGTGGTAGAAGACGTATAAAGAGTGTAACCCAAACAAATACATGTTCATACACCACGTCTTATTGGTTTAATGAAATATACAGACGGTCAAATAGAGATTCGGCTGGCAGGTGTAACAGCATGGTCACTGATGTCAGATAATCATCGCTTTTGCATTTGTTGTTTTACGCTAACCGAAAAATAACTTGCTGTTTCTCACCACGGAGTGCCCTAATACCCTATTAATCACTTATTGTAGAACTATGCAAACTGTGTACTTTTTGTCGGATGGTGAAGGAACCATAAGTTGCGGTTCTAGCTGTGTGGTTTAAAAACCAGATATGACTTGCATGTGAACCTAAATACATTTCATGGTAGACTTTTCATTCAGTCAGCCTCTTCCAGAAAATGCATTAGATTCCAGCTTTTTGCACATAAGAGCTGGTTGGTCAACTTGTTAGTTTTAAGAGAAAATTTACTTTATACAATCTTGTGAAGATCAGGCTACTTCATTACTGCTCACAACTGAGAGTGGCTGAACATTCAGTTGTGATAATTCGGCAAGGTATAGTTTGAGAGCAATGACACAGAAGTCAAACGGTTCAGTCATGTAACAGTTAACTGATCTCCAAGTTTACGTGATCTATTGTTTAGTCTTACAATGACTTGCGGATTCAAGTTCTTCCAGTTTTGTGAGGCAAGCTTGAGCGTGTGATGTGTGTGGTGATTTGCCTATAGTCGTATCAAGCTCCACACACCGTAAAATCCGGGAAATTGATCAGCACAACTGTATGGCGAGTTCATTGGTCAACGATTATCAGAAATTCATTCTCATATTCATCCAAATTATATCATTTTTCTGACAAACAACTTGTTTTGTAAATTACTTGTAACTTCTATCGGCGAAAAGTAAAATTTACACTCTATGGTGTTAATTACTGAAAAATCAGACTGAAATTTTGAACCAAACACTGATAGACCAATTGTTGCACTGTGATTCACAAACCTTGAAAGTGTTTTGTCTAAGTGTATATAAACCCAAGCGGAGGAAAATTACGAAGGTCTTGGTTGTCCACGCGCATATTCAAATTTCGCCGGACCATATCTACTTCCATTATTACATATACAGTCATGATTTTGATCTCAGCTGACGCTGTTACTCACCGTCCACTGTGACAGCGAAAGCTTGTGATACCTCCTCGCACTAATACACACAGAACTGACAGAGCCCAAACTCTGATGTGACAAAACACTTTAAGCCAGAGAGATTCGCATAACGCCAACTCAGACAGAGATCTTTCGGAAATGGAACGGAACAAGTAAAACGTCAGCCAAATGCATGAATTGCTCGACACATGTACCACTGTGAAATGGCGTTCATCGAATAAATAAGATGTGGTTATGATGGATCGTCATTAGGTGTATGATTGGGCTATCGACGTTTTGAAGACACCAAAACAATCGAGGTGAAGTTCCCCTGCAATTTCATTCCATAACTGCTAACCACCTAAATTTTACTCCGGTTCACTCACATTTAACAGAGACCTTGCCGTTTATCTACCATCTAATAATATGCGCGTTAATTTCACAGAAATAACTGATGAGATGCGAAAGAAATATTGCGCAAGACATTTAACGTACTACTGCTGGTCTTTCGAAGATTCGTCGACAGGAAAAGTTGTTTCAAATTATCGAAGAAAATTCTGTGTTGTACCAACGAAGTAGTACAGAGATCATCAGTAGATTAGTAATCAGTAATGAGATACTAAAGACTTGCAAAACACACAATCGCCAGAATGGATGGATGATTGCCATTACATTAAATTTTTAAGGTACATTCTGTTTAACTGATATTGGTGCAAGTCAAATATTGTGCTTCTTGATTCCTACCAATTTGTATGTGTAATCAGAAACTTCGGCGGTGGATGTGTTCTAATGGTAGCATTAACAGAAGCATCATATGGGAAAATCCTTCCAAATAATTTTTACGTTCCCATGACGACCGTCCTTGTTGCTGAAAAGTCTATTTTCCGAGGTGAAATCAAAAGCACAACTTGTGGCACAAAACAAATATCAGTTGTTTTGTAGGCAGAGGCATCAGTAAAACGAATAATTACAACCGGTACCAACACCTCGGCATCCTATTAACCGGTTCTGCTCCGCGTGTGGCTGGTCTGTTTTAATACGTGACGCGCTTAAACAGCTTGTTTTACTCCACTGTTCCTTATGATACAATGCGATGCTACGGCAGCGAGCTGTCCGAATTGGTCGCCGCGCTGACCTGCCAGTTTTTGCACGAGCTCTACGTTGACTGGCCGTGGTATTCTGCGAACCATTGGTTGACTTTGTGTCGATGCGATTGATCACTCCAATCTTTTTATACTGGTGAATATGTGGTCTAGTTAAGATTCACCCAAGTGACTGACTGCCTTACTCAACTCGTTCGTTTATAACCGAGGCTCTGAGCTTCGTTCATCTACTTGTTTTGGAATCTCTCTTATTAGCGTGGAAAATAAGCGTGTGATGAAACTGTACGAAATGTCATGTAAAGTAAAATTTTTGGAGTTGTGTCCACTGAATTCCTGATTGGAATTCTCGAGCACAATGTTGAACACTCCGATGACTATGTGCCCAGACTGCATGCTCATTCGAGCTTACCTCATCGTTTCCCATGGTTTCATATAAATCCTCAAACTTACCTGAAGAATGACAGTTTTACCTCATCTCTTTACTCCAGAAGACAGTAAGACGACTACAGGCATGTCGTTGACGTATGTATTTAAAACAGTTTGCAGTTGACATAAGCTCTGTTCATGTGTGTGCCATTTAAACAGATTAAACGCACTAAAGCTTCATGTCAATTGAATAGGGTACCTAGATGGTGTTAGGATTGTCACCGACAACCGCTTGAAAACCAACTTCAACTTAGGAATAATGTAGTTTGGCTTATTACCTGTGGGTAAATTGTACAATGCAGACGTAACGTATACGAATCGAGGGGAATGCCGGGAAGGAGGGCACCGTGCAAATTGTCCAGAAGCATTGATCTCCCTATCGTAAAGGTTTAACGACACACTGACCGCTGAATGAATAGTTTACCCTAGAGTAAGGTCATATGTACTAGTTTGAGCAACAAGTTATCCTTGATCTGGATAACTTGCTGTGTGACACAGCCATACAACAATAAAGTGTAAACTGGCCGACGAAAACAAACCATTTCTCTATGGTCTAGTCTTATGCTTTGTTTCGTCAGAATACGAGAAAGCTGTAATGAATCTTCCAGAAGCTTTATCAGAAAAACACGGGTTTAGATGGTCTACTAAACGTTGAAATGACTGGAGAACAAAGGACACATCACCAAGGAATCTCTACATATCTGATGGGTGTAAACAGTGATGGTGTTTTTCGTAGCTCGGATCGAGAATTTAGACATTGGGATGATCGCCGGGTTTGGCAAATGCCAAGTTCACTAACCATTCCGATTCAGAAAATCTCTACATTTTGACGTCAATGCGGGGAATGAATAGATCGATATTATCTGTTAACTCAGCGTTTTTAAACATCCAACCTATCATCATGTTTTGCGCCATTCATGACGACGCTGACAAACACACTTTTTCTAATATATTTTTAAGTGAATGGCGTAGGGATCCTAAAATCACATTTTACTCGATTGCCTCCAGTTTTACACTATGAACTCATTCAGATTCATAGTGAACCCATTACTTACGGTACATGCACTGAAGTAAATGAATTTGCTAAAAATATGCACAATTAATAGAGTTTCGGCTTGTTGTTGAACAAGTGTGCCTGCTTGTTTTCTCGCCGTCCAACGATTAACATTTTTTGAAGGAAAAACGAACTTTCACAGAAAGGAGAAAATTACCAGTGCTTTTGAAAAAAGTACCTTGCTCTAGACTGACTGCTCGAACTACTGTTGTTCTCAGAGGACGAAGTGGGTGGACGTTATCAGAAGCGGTTATCTATCTGAAGATTACTGTTCAAAGCCTGTGAATGATAGCTGACGTGGAAAATTGGTTAGTGCTCAAACAGACAAGGGGAAGAGAATTAATCCCGCATTTTTGATTAAAGCAACCATTTCAAGATGTAAAATCTCCATGTCTTATTAAAGCTTTCTTTTGCAAAAGAAGACTGGATCTATTGTATTTTTCGTTAGTCACAGACCCATTTTCCAATCGCCTTCGGCACACTATACGCAGTGATCTTTCATCTTATCACAGGATTTCTTTGGGGATTCAGCTGGCTTTCTCGTAAACTCGTTCATCTCCGCACAGGGACAATGACGATGTTTATGCAGTGTATTCTCATATTACTAATAAAATAACTCGCACTCCTTTAAAAGTGACTAAATAAAATGGTAAATAGGCCAGAACCTCATTAGGTATTCACAGGTCATTTTTTACAGTGGTGAGAGGTCAGACGGCAGTTTTGTCCGCCTTCCTTTGCTACTTGTTGGATCCGTTGTCAAACTAGTCGCTAAACCCTTGAGTTATTGCATGCGCTTCACCAAAAGAACAATATCGATAAGCCAGATGGAAATGTGTATACTGGATAGTAAGTACGTTTGATCGAGCAAAGTGGTTAGACACCTGGATTTTAACGTAATGGGTCGCAAGCGGAGTCCACTCAATAGAACGGGATAATCAATAAACGTCGGCTCTGTTTACAAACACACATTTGCAGTGCACTTGAGAGCGGTAAAAAAGAATACCACGTAGCGAACCTAACGTAGTTGTTAAAACGATGAGAAAGGTTTTGTTTCTTCCGTGACGACACCGTACTCTACTCACAGTTAACTCTACATTTGTTTCAACAGTGTAACAGTGGCAAGCTTCCACGAACATTGGGTAAAAATGTTAATACGCAAACACTTTATTGCAAACGCGCGATTCCACAAAAATCTAACCCCAAACCATGTAATTAATGAGGGAAACTGCCTTGCGTGTCCATCAAGTATTTCATTGTATACCCTGTAAAATGAATGTTTCATCAAAATATTTGCTGTTGATTTCACGTCTGCCCTGGAGGACGGTGTACTTTCTTGAACCTGTCTGAGCGCACGCCCATCCAGATTGAGGAGCAACACCCTACCGAATGCGTTCACGCCTTTTGTTGTCGGCTGAGCAATTAAGATGGAAGCAACAGAATAAACAATGACCTTTCACTGTTCAAAAGGTCGTCTCCGGTCCTACCAGATATACTTTTAAATAAGAGACTTGCTCTTGCCATCAGTTCTCACTCAACCTCCCAAGTGTAACTCAGGAGAACATCCATACTCGTGGTATTCATCAATCAAGAAAATTTTTTAGCCTCTTAGTGAGCGCGCATAGGGTGAGCAACTACTCTTATGTATGCTATAATTATTGCATATGGTTTAAACAGCTGTGAATAATAATCTCAATAGATGAACTTACACGGAAGAAATCGGGAAACCCGCGTTGTGTTTTCAGTTTGAGTGCTTTCATCTGTAGTGATCAAAAAGGCAGGCCGATAGGTACGTCAAGGTGAAAAATCCGGACCCGATTTACAGTGAATCACACTACTATCTTTTCTTATAATTCACACTTTCTTTCGTAAATTAAATCTGTATATTGCATCTGAAACAGAATATGTGAACACAGCAATCAGACATAGTCGGTGGGCTTTTTTCTCCGGATGCTTTTCAGCAGAAATAAACGGAAGGAAACCATCTGATTGACAGATGGTAGGCGTACCATCGAGCTAGTTCACAGCCAACACACCGTTGTTCACACCATCTTCCCCAGTCAAACTAAGTGACTGGCATTCAGCCGTTTCACGATTGCCATGAATCTGTGTGGGCTAATCTGGCAGGAAATGTTTAGTTACTGTCGAACTACTTCTCTCCTGCACAAAGCGTGAGACGTTAGAGTTTGAAATAAGTTGAGTTGCTACTTAGAACAGAAATCAGTAGTTTCACCACCATATACTGTCACCTTGCACTTCAGGTCACACAATGATTATTCACAGTACTCTTGGTAACACTGTACCATGTCGCTTTCCAGAATCCGTTGAAGGTTTCGAAGTTATGTGGAGAATCTTGCAGGTTTATCTTACGACGAAAGCAGTCAAAAATGTCGCAGATGGGGTTTACATGTGACTGGTCAGCGGAATAACAGCAGTTGGTGTCTCATGCAGCCAAGTCTGAAAATTCAAACATGATTTGGCCGGATAGAATCTTTCCAAAATAAAATGCAGCTCACTGCAGTTGTCCGCAGTATTGGATCACAATTCTACTTGATGGTATCTTTGCACGAATTTACAAATTCAACTTAACCACCACCCCAAATTGCTCCCAGTACACCAGCTGGGAAGAAAACGTATTAAGTATACAGACAGAGCATCCCCATAGTTGCACGATCAATATTCGTGACCTTAGTACCCTCAATCCTGTTGGCTTAAGGTGAGCCTAATATAATTCACTCAAATGGTTGAATTTCACACTTAACTAGACATTATACGGTAGATTAAATTCTCGTGAGCCCTGATTCGCTGTAGATTTGAAATCGTATTGTTCATTTTTGAAAAGCACGACTCAGATACTACCCAAAAGCAAACATCTTAACACACAAATTGTTTGAAACCTGAAAATCTGCGCGCAATTAGTTGAAAGACGGAAGGATTCACTGCTGCAATTTTCAGGGACGGTGGAACTCCCAACTGATCACATTTTCAAATTGCACTTTCCAGTTACTAAGCAAGTACAAACTCAAGATTGCTGTACCGATGCATTTCAACGTGGAGACCGTCATCAGACAGTCTAAAAATGTTCTAATCACATGTGTATACGTTCATATGATTTTCGGCTCCGAGTTATCCACGCTTCCGATGTACCAACTCGAAACACACTCTCCTGGATAACGGAAGATGGACGAATGCGATTTGTGTCGGTTCTCCGACTCGGATTTCTTATGTCAAGTGTGCCACTGACACTCGTAACTCATTCCTCTCTGGCAATTGCATTCATTGTTGGTGGTGTTCGCCACTGGGTGTTGATCGGCTGCATGAACTCAGCTGACTAGTGTCCGTTCATTCCATCATCACGTCACTTCGCCCGACATAATTTCATCAGGCTGAAAATGCTCAAGCATTTAACATTCGCTTAGAATGGTGGCAAATCTACTGATCAGTCGAAATTGCGTCAGAGATGATCGAAGAGAAGTGTCGGTGTGTACTGGCACCGCGAGAGACGATTACATGACAGCACGAGATGCTGACTCAGACCGTACAAGAGCTATTCGCTGGTCAACTGTAAGGGATGAATTTGTGACCGTGAATAGTAGTGTTGATGGTTTCATCTGACAAAACATGATAGAAGCAATTTAATCTCTGGCACATTTTAGACTTTCCGAACATTTGGCAAAATGAAGATGTCCCGATCCACCGATGAACCAACTTGTCACAAATTTTCATCCTGATCTGAATTTGGAGAAGTTACATCACTTCGAATCGAACGCCATCCACATTTGATGGCGGTCTTGACATCCAGATAAGCGTTTCGGTAAGCCCATTTCGAAAGAAAGCACCACAGTTTCGTTTCGCCCTTATTGGAGCTTATCAGGAATATGCAACCTTGTCCGGGTTGGAATTTGCCCTCTAACTTTCTTGTTTATGAGATTTCCATATCAACCACAACGCCAATAACCCCACACTATACATTACCAATCAGTTCATTTGACGGTTTCTGAAGCATCTGGAATGAATTTATAATGTTCTTGGACAAACACCGTAATCGTTTGAAGTGATTATGAAGCTGGATATTTGATGTATGTTGCTGCAGTAAATCGTGTAATGTGACGAAAAGGACAACAGATACCCAGCTTTTCATGGGGCAATGTTTAGCTGACTTGAAGTGATGATGCTTGTTCACACGTGAGTAGCGAATTGCTTTAGTGTTTTAGATAGTTAATAAATATCTATCCACAATGGTCGATGAGTACCACATTAGTTGCTCTGGGCATGTGACTAAGAAGTACCATCAAGTAACCAGAAGCGAAATGGTCCGGCGACCACGTTGCACATTCTCTCTAAAGACTTAAATTTCTATTACGCATAACCGAGATAGTTCACATGCAGAAATTTGTTTTCTAATTTTGCATTGTACTGCAGATATTGGTCTGCACGCCACACATGCACACCTCATTTGCAAGGTGCATTGCAATGCGTAACTAACCTTTCGGAATGCTTCGACCTGAAGCGACTCTACTGCATCAATCTGTCCAAACCGTTCACGTTCGTTTGTCAGTTATATATATGTTAATCCCTACGTATATATGTGCAACGTTTTGTCTTCAATATCCAGTTTTCGTGAATTAGTACTTGGAGCTCATCTCTACTACATCAAACCACTGTAGTGTAACTTTTAGTGCTTAATACTGCATAAACCTTATTCTGGAGTGCCCTCCTTAGGATCAAACGTTTGCTTTGTTAGGCCTACACCTAGAAAACCACATTTAAAAACTCACTTTGATAACACGTTTGATCATCTGAGTCGTCTTCACCAGATCTTAACACAAAAATATTTAAGACCACGTCAGTTCGCTCTTACTATCACGACAGTAATCGGAATGCAACGGCTAAAAGCTTACTAGCAGGAGAGCGTTTATCTTCAATTGTATGTCCAAAACGAAATGAAACTACCGTAATATTCAAACCTGACAAAAGCACAAGAATTGTGTTTCTGGATAAAGCAGATAAACCAAGTAAAATAAATCTGAGGCTGAATTACACAGCTAAATTTCCAAGAGTAAACAACGAAGAAGATAAGACCGTGATTACAGGGAATGCTTCAACAATGCTGTTGCACGTCTGAGAGAGTCAAATGAGTCAGTACCGCTATCCGTACACCTTACTCCTCACCTAGAGGTCACAAGTGCTAAATACTTTTGTGAGTGATTTTGGACATGTGTAATTCTTTAAAGTTTACATCTGAAAAATGACTAGTCAAAACGCCAGAGCCTGTAAGCAGGTAGTTAGCCTTAGAGACTAAGTCCATCAACTCTGTAGATGTCAAAATACTTGAGGAATCAAAAAGGTTTACCAGGTAAAATAGATGTATCTGAGTGGAAGTCAGCGTTACAAACGAAAAACGATCACGTTAAATGTTTCCGTTCTAGAAAGTGAAGACAATAATCAGTCGGTTTACCAAACTTACCGGTCCAAGTAGGTTTGAAACTAAAATGTTTGACCGCAGTTAGTTTCGTCGAACAGGTCAAATTTAATGGCAACAATTTACAGAGGGGCAGCGGAAAAATTGGTCGGAGTTGACAGGCGGATAAACAATACTTGGTCGATACGGGGGAGGTATTTTGTCGATTGCACGTGGAAGAAATGGGGATGAATGGTCTGTGTCCGTGACTGTCGAAAAGGTTCCAGGTCACACAATCTGAAAACCGACTGTATGAGATAATGTGTATTGAATTCTGAAAGCCATGTTTTTATGTCCTTGTTATGGAGGCACTTTTGCAGCTATCACTCTTGTTGTAATCCAGTGAGGTGACTGGACCAATGGTCGTCCACTAACCGGTCTGTCCACTGTATCTGGTTCAATACAGCTGATATAATCGCTCGATTACATGCTATGAGTTGCACATAACGAATTAAGTGTGAAAATGTTGGTCAGACTTTCGTTCCGCAAAAATCCTTTCCTTTTGTATTTGCTGTTCTAAATTTCTTCCATCTATTTTTACTCCGTTAACTGCGTGGGTCAGACTACTCGTGAGTAACACGGGTCTGCCACCCACCGTTGAAACTCACTGGGGTTCCCTTTGTTCCATCAATAATATGCGTATTGGTACCAATGAAATTACCATGAGTACCAAGCATTTTTCTTCATTTTTCTAGAGGCTTCTCAGACTCCTATTCTAACAGGCTCTGCTAGTCTCTGTTATTGGCCTTGAAACTAGGTTCGAACAGAGTGAATCGACTAGATATCTACGAATATGGCTGCTACCTGAAAATCTCTTGTGTAGTTGCGAAGGTTCGGCTCACTAACCGTCGCGTCTCAAACGCATTTAGTCACTTGTCACGCCGTCAGCCCATTATTAGCTTACTTGACTGTAGTGCCAGTTGTCCATGCATTAACTAAAGAGATGATTTCGTCGTTGTGCTCTGACGTGCGACAAACGGGTAGCAGGTACAGTTGCAAGGTCCTTTTAATGCGTTGTTTATGTGATTTTCCCTTTCATTCGAGCAATTTGTTCAGTAATGGGGCCGGGTAGTTCACAAGTAGTTTTAGCTATTCAATGGTCTGCATACTTTTGCAGCAGGGGCTTCGGCCAGTCAACTTGCTTCGTGGTGTTCTGTGCAATGCAAGAGTTTGTTTCAGCACGGCCGTGCGTGCGAAACCCACCCGCTGATGGAATGTGATCAGTGTTGTGATCCGTTCTTAAAAAGATGTCATAATCACGAACTATCTGTTATCGGGAGTCATTACTCAGAAAAATTCCTCCAAGTCCACTGATCACACTTTCTCGCTCTTTCTTTTCTGACAGACTTGGCAGCGTGGTGATTGAGGTAGCTAGTAGGCCAGCACGCAGTTGGTGGCATCTTTCCCTCTCTGCTAATGAGCTGACACTTTCGGTAATCATTAAGTTCAGTGAGATCCCGGACAAACAGTTTGGTTAAACTCCTCCACAAGCGCTTTCATCGGTATTATCCGTGCTGTTTTTGCAAGAAGTTTACACGAAATCATTTGAAAATTTGGCAGTACTTTCTTCGGACAACGCCACAACGTCTGAACAGGGTGGCACAACCAGATAGAGTGAACGCTTGTGCAAATACCAGGACAGCCGTTGTTATCCGCGGAGGTAAATAAATGGTATATAAAAAGTTCTATTCAGATGTGGCCCAAATCCCCGATTGAAAATAAATTTGCTATGTCACCCTTTCGCTACCTCTCGACTTCCGTTCAAGAATACAGTTTGTGAACTCCACAATTTAATGGATAAACAAGTGCCAACAACTTTTCACCTGCGTAGGACACATATTGTTTGCTACCTAATGAGTTTACCCTACTAGCAATAAGTCAGTACTCTATGGAACAGGACAAGAAGAATGTTTAAGTGATGGACTGCCTTCTTTTGGAGCAATTCTGACAGGCGTTGAACAATGCAAACTCGAAGTAAGAAAAATTAGCGCGGATATATGTTTTCGTCTATCGAATGTACATATATATATATACATAGAAGTCCTCGGAAGCAATAGTCTTCAAAATCAAAACCGGATGGAATAGTGTCTTAAAATAAACACCTGTGGGGTCAACATTAGCGAAAACGTGCCAAAAACATACAACGAATGCGTGCTTTGTGGAAATGGCTTATATTCCTATGGGAATGTGTGATAAGTATCACGACTGTGGACGCCTGGGTGTGCTAACAGCAATACAATCTATTGCAATCAGTCTTATCTTCTGTTCTTTGTTTTAAGCAGAGTAAATTAGGTCTTAACGATAGGACATCTACTAACTTTCCGCCTCGATGTAGACATTCACGAAAACTGACGTGTTCCTACTTGACACGTGACCGGTTTCACTTCTGGCATGCAAAAACACACGGAACTTGATGTTGTCAGTACAAATCGAACCATTTCTCTTTTCATGAAAAGTGAATCTACGCAATCCAAACGACGATATTATTCTTGTCCCTGCTGCTGATAATATGTTTCCGGATTGCACTGAGAGAAATGTAAGTGAACTACTGTCAGTGTCAGATTTGCGGTGGCGTGCTAATTAAAAACTTGCCAGACTTGTTCGTTTCATTCAAGTGTTGATGAGCTTAAATTTCCGCCGAATTTCCGAAAACAAAAGTATTCAGTCGAATTTCAATGAAGCCAAATATTTAGTCCGGTCATTCCTCCGGGAATAGACGATAAAATCGTAAGTTAGAATCTCGAGGAGTGTTAGAAACCATTTGGGGGGCCAGTCTTAAAATACTTCCTAGTTTGTGCATCTAATGTATGGCCTTTGATAGTAGGTAATCCCTTATGTATTGGGAGAAAAAACCGCCGCTTATCATGAGTCAGAATAAAGTTTACAATGCTTCGAGGTGTTGTACTTCAAACTGGCACTTCATGACCGTTTTCCCCCCACTTTGGACCTATCAGGTAGACATAGACCGTTGAGAGGGGTATTGTTTAGGCAGTCTGTGTTACAAGCTAAAGTTTCACCGGTTCGGCCACTAGCCCTCTGGGCATTGCTTGTGGCAAGTTATACATCAATTATGTTGATAAGTTTGATCTAGACATAAAAGAAGCTGGTCGCAGAGTATTGATTCAGGAACTTCCAACACGGAACACCATGAAACTAATCCTTCTCTATGTTTGTGTTCATTATTCCAAACTCTTGAACTTGTCAGCACTGTCGTATCACATAGCTGTTTTGTGCTCAAGAACAAACTTTTTCGTACCGTCGCACCTACGGAAATGTAGCTGCTAGCGTAAAATATCTGTTCGTAAAATTGATAAAGATTAAACTGTATCAATGTTTTTCTCTGTCACGGTACAGGAGAGGCCGCTTTGAAAATGGCCGTGATTCTAACAAGCACAGAAAAACTACTCAGTTGCCCAGAGTGTACCTCCCATACCACAAAAATCCCGTTTCCAAACCACATAATGTTGAGAGTAAACATAACTAGAATAAGACCGGGACTTGTGTCATACGGTACGGAGTAGTCTTTTGATTGTTTGTTCTGGTTCTTTCGTCGTTGAGATACAAAACTAGTCCATTGTCTTGATCCCAAAAATATTCACACGCATGTGTTTCGACCCTTACCTCAACATATGTTAAGGTAGCTACCGCTGAACAAATCTTGTGACATACAAAACAGCAAGACTTTTAACTAAAAATTTGCGCACGAGTTTGATACATGGTTTCCAGGTTGGACAGACCTCTGTTGCGCCAGACATACCCGCTTACCGGACGTGTTCGGAAAACAGACCGCGTGCAATTGACTCACAGGACAAATAATTGTATCAACAGTATCAACGCTTGAGAATAGATGTGGCAAATGTGACGAATCTGCAGAAGAGGAGGATAAGAGACAATGAGACGTGTAGTGTTGAGAAAATTACCTGAATTCACTCCCTTTTTGTAAACTATTAAACGATTGACTGAACATAAGCTTCATTATGGCGTCATAAACCAAAGTTTACTTTACACGTTGATGTCAGTGGTAAATCTCGCAATGGCAGATGCACTGGATACTCGATGACCTTATTCGGTGGAGACTTACATATGACTGTCGAGTTGAAACGTGAGCATTCAGGCATACCGTTGCATAAGATGTAGACATGCATGAGGCGATAGCTCATGTATCGAGTGTCCGTGCCATCGCTTGTGTGCACATCCGACTAGACCAGTTTCAATAACCTGGTTTAAACGATGACTGACCCGAACGACCGGCACAATCTGTACCACATCTGCTGTCCTGGTATAGTTGTCAGAAGCAGGTCGGAAGCATTGTTTGACGTACCCAAACCGGAATACCGTGTGCGAATACCTTAACACTGCTGTGGTGTGGATTATTTGCTCGTGATTTTCTCACCAAACGAGTTCCACAGGTTGTGTCACTCGTAGCACATCGGTTACATGGTGTGAACGTTAACTTAATCGCCAGCTGCATAGAGTTTCTTGTACATTTGATACCAGCAGCAGGATCATTTGACCCTTCGTTTGAGCGTCGTTTGCAAGCAAGAACACGTCATTTTCTGTGGTATAATCTGTTGAGGAATTTTGCGAAGAAGATTCAACCAATTAGAGTAAAGAGGTTTTATATGCAACGGACTACGCGAACCAGCACTAAGTGTCATAAAGCAAGCTGTTTTTTCTCTCTTCTGTCGATTTTTTCTGGCAGTCAATCAGATGGACGCATTGGGAATTCGTGAATGAATAGTGGTTGGCATCGACAGGATTCTGCAAAAGTTACCTATACACAGAAAATGTGTAACTTCAATATAAATGTATGTGTAACAGGTAGATAGCAGTGTACCAAACAAAAGCGAATGATGAAAACTGTATAACAGACGGTTGGGGCTTATTCAGATAGTACAGCATAAATAACTCTGACAATTACGAACCACCAACTTAGAAAGTGGATGCTTGTAAGACGCGGCGGACGAAAAGGTTAATATGATAGCAATCCTTGACTTGTAATCCGTTTGGCGGATCAAGCGGCACAAGTCTTGAAGTCAAAAGTCCTCGTCGTAGGACTGTGTATTGTTCAGCTCACGTGGAGGTTTCAAGACAGGATTTGTTGTTCAACATGCTGCGCAGCAGTAAATGATCGCTTCCGTTGATGCGTCGAGTGGAACTGTGACAAAACCTGACTAGTTGTTCCGGTAGTGTTCGTGGCCAACTGCCATGTCAAACCATGAAATAGGTAATGTGTTGGTAGCATAAACATAAATTTGCTGACGGAATTGGCACCCTGATAATGTAGAACATTTCTTGCCAGGCGCTTCGTCCAGCGATTCCCGTCTGACGTCCTGTTGGGCGGTCCTAGTCAACGTTGTGCCTGGCAGTCCCTGTCAGGCGTTGCACTGGACGCTGATTGAATAAACGTGACTGTTAACACATAATCGGCCTTCGAATATAACACTCTTAGATGATAAAGTCATTCTGTCCTCTGGTCCTAACACTTATTCAGCCAGCTTGAATCCAAACTGATTGTGCTGGGTTGCTCAACCAGAAGGAATTAAGAAATGAAATCCGTACAAGCTGATGAGACTTTTCACATAGTTAACTTAGTGGACCGGTGCACTGTCAACTTAAACTATCTGGTATTGTCGATCTGATAGTTTTGCAAGTCAACGTTTTTGTCTTTAATTGTTTGGGCTTGATTCCTTGAGGGTGTGTTTACGAATTGTCAGCTCAACTCTTCAGTTAACTTGATGAAAACTCACAAGTGAATCCATTAATCCTTATCTCG
The DNA here is from genome assembly GCA_008508345.1 of Paragonimus westermani. Classification (NCBI taxonomy): domain Eukaryota; kingdom Metazoa; phylum Platyhelminthes; class Trematoda; order Plagiorchiida; family Troglotrematidae; genus Paragonimus; species Paragonimus westermani. The sequence goes on from QNGE01004587.1 coordinate 27,568, forward strand.
TATCGGTAGACCTCAGACTGCCAATAATTTGCTCGTCTGGTATTTTCGAAAAACCGTATTTTTCCCGCGAAAGTTCCCATTTACAATCGATAATTATATACATAACTTGAGTACATTAATCGGTCTCTAAATACTGTAATTTCTCAGTCAATCTGTCGGAATCCGTGAAATGTTGGTTAGACCACCAAAGTATGCCTACAGGTCGAATGGGGACTGGCGACAAGAAAAAAGGTCGCTTTTTAACAAGGTCATGTTTGTCATGGAAAAAGAAACTAATCGCACGCCTCTTTTTTTATTTCAAGCGAATAGGAATGTACAGACTGTACACTTACATAAAACCAGAGCACGTTCAAGGAGGAACAAAGCACTGCTGACATACTATTGAGCCACTTACAAGGAGGAATAAGGAGGACTAAAACATTTTTAAGTTGACCATCACTCACATTTGATCGCGACCTTCGCATTCAGATAGACTTTCCAGCCAGCCTCTTTCGAAAACAAGCACTAGACTCGAGTTCCGCTCTCACTAGAGCTCATCAGTAGTCTATCTGAATGCGAAGGCTGTGATCAAATGTGTGATGGTCAACTTGAAAATAAACCAAATCCCCAAATACTCATCAGTAATCCAGAATAAAGCTTTGTTAACATACTATCGAGCAGCTTTAGGAGAGCCACCTACAAATGCTGATCTAATTTGTCCACTGCTTTTGTGTGGTTTCCAGAGGCAGCCGGCGGAAACTACAGCTATACAATCAAACGTAATGGCTGATGAGTCAAAATTGCATAGCGGATAGGCATCGGCCTTGAATCCAGCTTCGCTTACCTAGTAACTGAAGGAAACTTTTTAGTTAACTAAGTTTTGTCTATAGATCGTTGTCCTAAATTATCCTAACCTAATAATATATGCGACAATCGCGAATTTTTTGTCCAGTGAATCGCAATCAATCGCCAGTCGAAACGTCATATTTTAAGGTTACAAACAACTGCTTCGTGGCATTTCTTCAATGAATAGAGATCGTTGACAGGTTGATGCCCATCATCGTTCAGATGCAAAGAACGCAGAAGTGCTGTGACTGAGTGTCGGGCACACGTTGCAGTGTGATTTTCACCCAGGCTGAATGCTTGTTTATTGTCAACTGGCAGTTTACTGGGTGGCGATTTTGTTTTATCTTTTGAGAAATGAATTAACTTCACGTGAACGTGCACGCCTCACAAAAAAACCCTTTCTCATCTGGTTCATATTGTCCTAATGACGCTTAGCCAACTGGGTAAGTAGACTAAGAGCAAAGAAAACTTAAAAAACGTGGTCATCATTTTGCAGAAAAGAATATGCTGTTAAGAGCAGTGTAGTAACCGGGGAATCTAGGACTCGTTTTGCATTTACCGCTCAGTAACCATGAGATTGAGTAAGCAAGACAGATTGATATGCCAACAGTTGGTCGAAGATAATGTGCGAACCGATTTAGAACTGAAGATTATTCGGTGACAGTATTTAAAACTTTTCCAAAAACCATTGATACACGGTTGATTCCATTAAGCCGTGAATACCACAACTGCCCAGTTCGACTTTAGCAAATTGAGCAGCACCAGTAATTAAAAAATAACGTTCTCAATGTAGATTTTCTGCCAGGTTACATCTTTGGTGCCCAAACCGTAATTTTGGATAGTCCCACACCGCCGTCATTCATTTCTAGTAGCTGACGGTAAGAGAAACTACGCGCACACACTCGAAGACATACCCATTAGCAAAGAAACAAACCAACAAACAAACATGTGCGCTACGACTCGTTTGTTGGTAAACAGTGCTAAATTAACACACCGAATCTGGGCTTGAATCGGTGAGCTTAGCTGTGCAGCCGGTTTGTCAGTAGTAAGACTTTATTCAGAGGAGTCTCGTATACCGTGATGTTTTATTTATACTAGGTTATCTGAGATAACACGCAAAAATGTGAACGAGGTTGAATTTTTCAATCCAATTAAAAAGAGGTTTTCTATCTGGCAATGGCCAGCCGGTTGCCTTTGCACGTGTGTTTCAGCGAAAGAGATGATAGGTTTAGCTTTGTCAACAGTATGCGGGACAGTTTGAAAATTGCATGCAAATGATGTCAACAAGTTGTTTCAAACATGCGCTGTAAATTCCTACAGACTGTTTATCCGCTAAATGTTTTCGTTTCGGAAGGTACCGATTCTCAACAGTTTCAGAACCCTTACTGATTTTATTTATGTGTAGCGTTTAAAAGACTTGCTAGTAAAGGGCCTTCCAATTTCTTTCACTCAGCTTGTTTGCTAGTAGGAGTGACTTTGGGTTCAGTGGCTAGTGCATCGGAATGAGAATTTCTTTAAGCTGGCCAGCAGGACTTATCGTTAACCGTTTGAATCTGTAGGACCTTCTTTCTAACCGACTTTTAATTCAGCTAACTCTTTGGGAGAACTTCGTTTTCTCTAATGAAACATCATTCTAAGCTTGATGTTTCTGAAGGGTATCAACAGGAAGAAAAAATGCTATTAAAACGATCTCTCTAGGTTCTTCGAAACCGGTAAAAATAACTAAAGAATAGTCAGATTAGGATACGAGCAACTTCGGCAGCATGCAATCAAACTCTGAGGCTGAGATTACAGTGTTTATTCAGAGATGATACCCAGCATATTACCAACCTATCTGGACATGCTCCATTTGTGAATGTCATCATTACCTTCGTCAACTGAATGGCATGTTAACATATTGCACATCTTAAGAGTGGGTGAGGTATTGCTGTACCAGTCAACTTTAGATGTTGATGTTTACCAACTAGTAGTACTTGGGCGGTCTGTGGTGTATTAAACACTTTTGTGAAAAAGGTTTCGTCAAACCAAGTGGAGCGGATGTATGATTTCAAGTCCACTGAGACAAACAGGTAACTACAAGTTTGCCTAGTGAAATAAGGGGAGGAAGCAAAACCTGTGAATGGTAGGATGTTACTAGTGATCTCTATTACCCTATTTTTTACCACAGAAGATGGCTTTCGTTAGAATTATTGTCACAGCGTCTTCACTGATGTTGTCTGGAGTAAACTTGGGATAAAATGTATGGCACTGTGAGGCGTGACCACAAAGCGCTAGAATATGTTGTAGATTACAACTCATTTGCGAGTTTATTTTGCCGTTTTTCTCAAACTCACTGGGGTCTTTAGGTGAGTGCCGATTTTAGATCGTGTGCTTCCAATAAATTTTGGTCACTAACTACACACAACTTATTTTAATTTACCCTGTAAAATTATGATAGCGTCTAGGAGCATCAGCTAGACTGACTGACCGACTGCACGCGTTCACTTATTGCTCCTGACATCGGCAGTGACCTACAGACTTCATTGAGACTGAGACACATGTAAAAACTAACTTGCAAATAAGTCAGACTCTGCAACCTTGATACACCCGTCGTCGTTCCTGTGGTAGGATATGTGATCAGAGTTCACCGGGTACGCATACCTGATCAGTGGCAACTACCACGAAACCGGTTGTGTGCCTCCGGTGAATTCCGATCATGAGGTGCACACCACTTGTCTTCCCATACCCTGTAAAGATATAGGGCCAGAATATGTTTTCATACTTTACTATCTTATTACTTGCGCTCATATACGGTAAACTGGTAGATTATATGTAGTTTCGAGTTTAATATGCACTAACACACGAATAGTCGACCGGGGCAACTGAAATTAGCTGAACCTGACGACAAAAACTCGGTAAGTGCACCTAAATTAGTCTTTTTACGTGTACGCTGACTGACTCATTATTACCGCACAACGGATACAGTAATTCAATTCCGTTTTTGCTGTTACTTGCCTCTGGCCACATATCGATCGTGCGACCTTTGCTGATTCATTCTCGTTCATCCAGTCAGTAATCTACTCGATTCAACACAGTTGTGTGGAATACAGCCTGACGATTGACCAAGGTTGAAGTGTGACGATAGACTGAACTGTGGAAGGCAGACGGTACAATCAAGTCTGCTACAGAAAACTAGACGGAAGAGTAAACATTCACGGACTCGAAGCCGGGCGGATAAACTGCGACAGGGATGCGCCAGAACCGAAAAATAGTGGTAAATCATCTCATATGTAAGTCTACATCTGTTCAACTGTAAGGAGCGTGTTATCTTCTAGGGGTCATAGAATCGGCCATTTGCTGTAATAGGTCTTATTGCAAAGATTTTTTGTTGAGGGAATATCCAAGTATTATTTCTAATATAATCCCGATCCCCCAATCAAACGCCATGGCAACATCGGGACAATCTTATGAAACGATTGATCGATCCACTATTATACTGCATGTCCTAGTATGTGCGATGTCCGTGTTAAGTGTTTCTTTTTGGCGACTTCCACTACTTGCAACAACCAGAGGTAATTTTTGAGGGTGATATGCTTCCGGTTTAATTATAACATTCTTTGCCTCACGCCTCCAACCCGATTAAAACTTTAAGCGAAACCTTATTTCCTGCATCTCTGTGTCGCAAAAGTTAATTAACATAAGTACTTGTTTGAACGATAATTGGTATGATTGGCATTGTTCACTTGGACACAAACAATCATTGATAATTTATGGGATACATGGTTATTAAAACTGAACCACCACCAGCGCCTAACCTCAGCTTTTTTTCAAGGTTAACAGGTCAGTTGGGATGTTTTCTTCCAAGACCGCTGGATAACCTGAGCAGTACTCACAAGCTGCTGTGTTTGAGATAGGAATGGCGGTGAGGTAATCCGAAGGGTTTCCTCTTGATAATGTGGACAGGTGTTCAAGTCCCGGTTGTGGCTAGCAGACTTACTGTTGATAAGTTCTAACATGATCTCTACTAGAATCAAATGCTTTTTTTCTAAAGGGACCAAGTGAAACATCTGTGGGAATACGAAAACAACCACCAACTTACACAGTCGGTTGAGACTGATAGAAAACAAGCGGTATTTCAACAGACTTCAGTCTAATGTGAATCAGTCTAATTTTACCAAATAAACTATTGTCATTGGTGTAATGCATCGCATAGGTGCACTCTGTCTGAGAATACTTGATGATAGTCTGTTTGGGGTCGCACACTGACGCACTTGATTTTCCCATTTCCAGCCGGGTGCTCGACAGAACAGAAAATAACAGCTTATGAGGGAAGTGTGGGAGCAGGAGATAATGGACGTTTTGATTTACCTCGAACATGACGGTTCAGTTCCTTAATAGTGTAAGTAGGTTTTACGGAGGACTGTCGACCTCAACCATGTGCACGACTGTCTTTCACATCTGCATGGCTGTTATTTTGTGTGTAAAACGAATTTATACGCTATCTTATGGTACTCAGCTTAACTCGAACAACATATCGAAATTAAAAGATTACCTGTCCTTTTGGTAACAACTTCATTTCAAACTTGAAAGCAAGTGTTTCCTATGGTGAATAAAAATCTTATCGGTAAGCGGCTAGTTCAGTTTTGTCTGATATTCCTTGTAGGTGCAAGAAAATAATGGAAAACGTTTATTTAACACCCATACAGACACCGTGTGGCAATTTCGTAGACCAGTGATATATTCTTGTTAGCACTTCGGATTGTGTACTTTGGGACTCAAGGTTTTCTACGCTGACGTGTAAGAAGCGTCAAATCAGCCATCCAACAGTGCGTCTTGGAATTTCTATACACCATGCAACTTAGTTCGGCTATATCAGTAGTACGATATTCTCGACGTTAGGTAACCTTCACAATGGTCTTCTGTAAGAGACGCCCGGTCGTAGACATAGGTAACAAAATTGACACGGGCTTTGCCTTGTTAAAAAATTGTGGCTCCTTACCGGTTCAAGGAAATAGACAACAACAACAGAACTTTAGAGGAACCTATTTTTTTCCGCCCAAAACCGCCTCCTTTCTCGAGTAAACGATGTTACCCAATCACAATGGGCGGAAATATCGCGAACATTCGAGAGGTAACCTTCACTATATTTTCACTTGTCTGGCCTCTATTCCGCCCGTGCTCATTAATAGCTTAATGACCTCAACTACTTATTTGATGCCTGTCCTTCAGTTTTCTGGTTCGAGAATGCTGGTAGGTCATTATGCACCCTATAAATACCACACACTTTTCTCCTTGTTGCACACGTTTTCGGAGTAGAAGAAAGTTGTCTTTTTGCACCCGTCTTTTGGCTTCTCTTGGGCAAAAGTAACGGGGACCGCCGCGAATTTTCGGGACCGAAATTTGCCGTGGACGAACCAGCGTATTGAGTCAAGGGTTACAACACATAGGTCACCATCTCTGTTTACAAAAGACAGAATATTCAATGCCCAAACACTATGGCTAGTTTGTTTTCGCTGAGGAATTAAAGTGTATCAACTATACAACCGACAAATATACGTGCGTCATTAACGGCTTGACAGCTGCACGCTACCAATGGTGCACTTATACACCAGACTTCTTCAGACTAGAATACTCCCATCCCTAATACTAGCGAACAGTCTAAGTAAGGCAGAAGAATCTAGTTAAGGCTGAGATCAAGCAAAGCCATATCCATTAGTTTTTTATTAAAATGACTCAACCCATTTCACTTTACTCCAATCAAGAAGTCTAATCTAACACCCGGGGCACAACCTTTGCGAAGATACTGACAAATCCAGTGGATAAATTGACACTTTGAGACGATTACTCTTGCGTTAAAAAGTGATCGTAATATCCTTGTTTACTCTAATTTCGTACAGGGCCATTTGGTTTTCCCAACTAATGCTTGACAACATCGCCAGAACTTCAATATCTTTATTCGATTTATCTCTGTTCAGTTACACCTGTCGCAGTATTGAAATGGTTATCTTTCTCAGAGCAGTCGGTTTCATCCCACTAGCAGCAAATTGAAGCGCACACACGCAGAAGAATGTTTATCACATGTGACTTGGCTGGGTGACACTGTTCACTTCCAGACCGTTAAAACCGCAGTAGGGCGAATGTAACTTCATCCGGTCTCTTGTACCTCCATTATTCGTCAGTCATCAGCCATTCACGTGATCTGTCAATATTGGATCAACTTTTCAGCCTGGCGACGCCATCGAAACATGCGATCGCATAATTTTACCGTCATTTTTTCCTGTTTCATTGTGCGTGGTATTGAAGCAAAATACAACTTACATCTTTCTACTAAAGTATTCTGTAGTGCTATTGAAAATATCTGAAGAGACAAAAGCAACTTCCGAGGATGGAGCGATTGCGTCATGTTAGCTAGAGTTGTTCACCGAAAACTATCAAGTCCGTGATAAACACGGTATTATCTGCTACGTAAAACGTCTTTCTGCTTGCCACTTCAATACATGTTCGTCTGCAGAATTCACAGCCAGTGACTAACAAATATTTAGGGTCACTATGGAGCACAAACTTTTGGGATAAATTCTGAATTGGGTTGCTTGGTATGAATGTCAAACGAGTGTAAATTGTGAACTGCAATTCTAAAATACCATGGCTACTTCTGCAAAACGTTTGGTACGGCAATACTTTCCTCACAAATGGTAGTCAATGACATATGGCGCCTCCAACAAACAAAAACAGTTATCCCTGTAAAATTAGTACGAAAAATTCTTTCATTCAAAAACAGCGTTTTCTAGTCTATCTTAGACCCAAATTGCATATGACATTGCGCACACAAAAACTGTTCTCTCTGTAATGACAGCTTACTTGTTGAGGAAGAACAAATGAATGAATTCTCAAGAGACTGGCAACAGCACCGTCAGCCAAATTTCGTGAAACCTTGTCAAGTGAAACATAATGTGAAGAAGGTGTAAAATCACCACTGCGAATGGATTCTTTGGTCATTCCAAATGCATCCAGTTAGAATCAGTAACTGTGTTATTAGCCTCCCCCCTGTAAAATGTACAGACAGAATCCGTCTTTTCACAAAGATGAACGTGGAATGAAGTGTGTTTGGCAAACCATGAAAATAAAACATTTCACATATGACCAAAGCTCTTTCATGCCTTTTTTTATCGAACACCAGTAGAAAAATCTCAAATTAGACTGTCGCTAGAGGTAGCCAACAAGATGCGTTCTTAGCGCAATAGAGAATTGAATTCCACTTCATGTTTTCTTGAAATAGCCACTGGATCTTTTATCTAGCGTAACCTTCCGTCCGATTATAACTTCTGAGCGCTCAACCGTATTAGCGCATGATTAGTACCTAAATATATATGACCATTCCATTTATTCACTGTGATTACGATCTTTCTTAATAAACACCATATCCTATCACTGAATCGCTTCCTGAGCTATTCGCAAGACCATTAGACCAGTCTTGTATCGTGCAGATTGTCATATTATTTTTCAAATATCGTTTGAAGTTTGGATCAACAGATAGCATTAATTTAGTAGATGTTTTCGGTCATTTATATATTTTAGAACAAAAAGGTTAAAGGATAAGGATTGGTTAATACATACAGTACTGGGCTTAACTCAGTGTGGACCATTCTACAACCCAGGCAACTAGGGGTTTAGATATAAAAAACTGATTGAGAAATGTCTGTGGTCGCAGAGTAGGCTTGAGTTCCTAAATAGCCATGTGTGAGAATAAGAGGCTGGCTCGAATCAATCATCTCAATCGGTTTCAACAATGCGCACGCAATCGCATTTGTAACACACAAGTTGGGTGGGTACGGTGATCAGTGACGTCACGACCAGTCTAGCGTCTGTGGCTACTAGTTGTTTGTGGTATTCACCGCTTGTTGTTTACCAATAATACGGAGTTTCGCGTCCATTACGGAAAGTCTGTCTTCTGGCGGTTAAGTCAACGTAACATTCTCTACAGTTACATACCACATAATAAGTGCAGTTTCTTGTGGTACCCACAGGTTACTCTCCTTAACTGCGGACTGCCAAACTGTGAATTTGAACACACAACTATTTGTTTACTCTACTTTGTCACTCAATGAACGAATGATTCTCCTGCATAGAGTGTCCACTCTGTAGTGACCCTTCCTTCGAATAGCAGTTTGATATGCTTCGCTGTTCTGTTAATCTTCCAGCGGATTTTCCACAGCCCTTTGAATTGATCCCGTACCCTATGCCTTTAGAGTAGAGCCCGAACCAATAGGCAGATGTTTGTCATGGGTTCATGCATAACCTACAGACTTAACTAACTGTCATTTAGATAGATACTCTAGTTAGAGTATCTCCCTCGTAAGAATCAATGATGACCGTCTGACAGCCTGGGAAGCCATCAGTGACCACGAGCACGCATTGCCTATTGCACTCTACTTCACTTAATCTGATGCACATCACAGCGTTAGCCAATGCGTGCAGTAGAATTCCAGATGGGCAGGAAACAACACCACAGGCCAAGAGTAATCACGGCGGTCTTAGTTTCAATACCAACTTATTCGTTAATTAAATATGACCCCCTTTCGCGAGACTTAATTCAATTAGAAGTATTTCGATCGATTAGTTGATGCATTTCCTGTGGCACTGTGATGGGATGTTTAGAACTTACTTAGTCATAGGGACAGTGATCTGGTACGAAAGTCCTGCGTCTGGTTGTTGAAGGCGATGAACAGCAATCCAGTTTGATGGAGGACTGAGAGGAATTGGCGTTAGTGAACAGCCTTGTCACCCGGTAAGTCTGATTTATTGGTTCGGACCACTGATGAGAGCCACCAGTACTTGAGGAAAGATGGCCTCTAACTTCAGCACAGTTAACATGTCACTCTTATGTGATCATCATGTTTATCTACACTTGAAGTTCACCGTGAACAACTTCATTCAATGAGATTCTTTGCGAAATTTTCTGATCCTCTGCTCACACCCCATTAACGACTTCTTATCTGGCACGATTTTCTAGTAGAAAACATAGTAAGTACCCTGTTTCACTAGATAACTTTTTAACTTCCTTCTTTAGATCGTCATATTTCCAGTTGTTTGGCTGCTGAACGCTGCGTATAATGACCAATTCCACTGATTGACCATTCGTTCATCTAGACCAACCAATTCAGTTGTTTGTATCATTTTTGTTGTTTTTCTTGCCACTATTTCATGCCGTAAACAACCAAGCATTTGCCTCCTGGATGCCTGGTGACCTTCTCAAATCACTTAAGTTAATTGTAAACGTGCTTCCTCATTTAATAGAAAATGAATGATTACATAACCCGAGGGCCACGTGGCTGGTTAGAATGTGTAGACAACCAAAACAAGTGATTTTTTGTTACGTCACAGCCAGTGCTTCAAACGTGATGAAATGTGATGTTTTTTTCTGTCACCTACATTAGTTATAAACTCAGAGACACTAGGGCTGAGAGTGTTGAAATAAATGGCAGACAGAGCGCAGTAATTTTTTTATGAATTCGAAAGAGAAACAACCCGTAGGGTGAATGGATTGTACACCTTTAAATGGTAAGAACAAAGATATCTCATACCCACCGTGTTCAAGAATCAAAGAAAAGTTCCGATTCCCTTAAAGTTAATCAACATATTCATACGATTTCTCTTCCTTCTTAACTGCCGAAACCATGGGTTGAACTGCGATAACAAATTGCATACTGAGTTGAAAGTGAGTCATCAATATGCGGTTGTCCTCCATCTGCACATGCATGTCGGTAGTGAATCGGTGTCCCATACCTTCAAAATTTGCCAGATAATTTGTAGGACGCCGTTAGGTCTAGTGGCAATACACTGAATCGGTAACAGTTCAAATACTCGTAGCTTCGTACTAATGGACATCCTGCTAACCGTAATGGTTGAAGAAATTACTTTTAACGTGGCGGATAGACGGTTGTTGAGAAATTCAGAAGCTAGTTCTTTTGTCCGTGGGGCCAAGCTGTAAATAAGACCACTCTGAAGTTACTAATGGACAATGCTGACCAAAGAAACAAGTGATATGTCATCTTTACTTCGTGCGAAAAACGGTGATACCCTCAGAAAGACTGTTTGAATAGCAACCGTTCCATAGTTTACTTTGATTAAATCCCGCTGGGCATCTAGTGACTTTAACGGCAAGTCAATCAACGTTTCTTTCTGCCCAATATGTTAAACCTAGCAGTCACTGTACTAATGCCATGAGTTAAAACTCTAAACCACATTTGTTTAAAATTGTGCATTAAATGATTGGTAAGGTGAGTGTATCGAAATATGAAATGTGAGGTACTGTGTGTACAATGCAATAATAATTATATTCCTTTACAAGTGTGATGATAGTTCTTGCTGCGCTTTTGTTTCCAGTGTACGGGCAAAAAGCGCAGCTAAGAGACTGAACTGTATCCGATTGGAAAACGGATGTTTTTATGGTCTTCTGTTCAAACTTTTCTGTGTAAAATATCCCTGAAAAAACTGTGCTTAGAGGATAGTTGACCCATTTGCGGCCGCTGTCCCACCTTGACCTGGTATATCATACATGTACATGTATACATATCACTGTGAATGGACGACTGGGATCTAAACCCTTAGTCTATGTCGTTGAAATTTTGAACGAAAACGAATTGTATTCCGGTTGTATCAATTTTGTAGTCCAGTAACAGTTGAACAGGGTGCATCCTCTGTGTAGAAGAAGACTGTTAAGAGTGGACCGTTCACTGAATAGGCTGCATGAGAGAGAGTACCGCCTTTTAGTTATGCCACTTTGGTCTCGGTCAGTACGGCAAATGAAACAAATATCGGACACCAAATTATCCCTTTTAAAGATGTACGTATAAATTAGGTATATTGGTGACGGCTGATCAATCTATCACTAACGGAATCTCAAGTGCTAATTCTCCCAAACTTGCGTTACAAATGGATAAGCTATCTTATAGGCTGAAGTTCCTCACAGTGAGGATTTGTTAACTCTGGGGTGAACTTCCAAACCCTGTGACGATCTCTTCCTTACCAGATCGACCCATATGCAAAGATCATCCGATGATACAATTCCACTTTGTTACTTTGCTACCGTGTGTCTGTGTTTGTCTACAGTTGTTTTGTGCCAGTGTCCGTCTGTGTTTAACAGCTGTAAAGGTATCCTGTCTCCATGTGCTACCACATCGTAAACCAGTAGTGTAAGACAGAGATGACAATGCAAATTCACGTTAGTCAAACATATTTACCACCTACATGATACCGACCACACAATGTCATAAGGTCATTTTTAGCCTAAACCCAACAGCGTACATACACGTATGTTTATGTGGTGAAACCAATCAATTCGCCTCATAACTCACTTTCGTAAGCTCCAAGGTCACTTTACCGTGAAAGTGTTGCAAAGGATCTTCAAGTGAAAAGGTTCGGACAAATCGATCGAACGGTTGGTTCACAGTTAGGTGCGAATCAACTGCAAGTGTGCACCTTATCCTCAATCTCAAAAATGATCCTTTTCCGGATATCGTCGAATAAGCGACCATGAAACGCGCTTGATAGTTCACACCATCTTCTTATGGGCAAGTCCGACATTTTACTATAACCCTAGGTACTTGGAAGAAAGTCAGTGTGTGATAAGACAGACATCTAAAAGAAATTACAGCATTCAACATTTGAACAGATGGACATGATTGGTTAAAACTACTTTTTTTCTTTCTAAACTAACGCATTTTAAATGTTGATCGGGAATGTCAACAGCTAGAGTTAACATGGAAGATGTGTTAGTCTTTCTTCATGTTTATAGATTCTTAGTGCATTTACCAAAAAGTTTAACAAAACTGTAACTGTTCACCATGAGGTCAAAAAGTATAATCCCATATACTGTGAAGAATATTACAAATGTGCACAGCTTTGCGTTAAACAAGAATATACGCCAGAAAATATTACAGAACACATGATGTGATTCTTTGTTTGTGTGAGGATTTTCCGCACAAAACCAAACTTACCACAGGCACTTCTTACGGGTTCGATTGTGATTGTCAAGAGTATATATATATATATATATGAAATTGGACCCATAGTAACAGGGACAACAGGTTGCTACCGCACCCTTAGTACATAAGTATGGAAAATTTATTCACCTGTAGACATGCATTCTTTTTAAATTAACGTAATTATGTTTTGTTAGGTGAAGCTGCGCAGTGCAGATATAACACACCATGGGTTTCCAGCGTACGTGTTGTGGTGTACGAACGGATCAAGATGACTGTGAATATGTTGTTGCGATCAGTAACAAATGATTAAAACAGAGCGAATCGCGCGCCACAGCTTCTAATTTAAGGATAAGAACATTGCGGACATGTAAAACGATATATACGTCCCTGATTGAAGTCTTCATGGCAAGTTGCAGTTCTCAGCTGATACGCTCACTAAACTCACCATTTACGTGATAATAGACTTCAAACATGCACGTAAGTTGGAGGCATCGTAGTTGTAAGACTAATTACTACCCAACGGTTTATCATGAAAGCGATCAATAAATCAGCTTAAGACCAGTCGATCACCAAGTTTCTATTTCAGAAGTGTCTAATCAACCCGGAAATTGTGTACTCTTAGTACTAACCAAAGTACGGTAGACCATACCTTCAGGTACTGGAGCTAGACAGAATCATTATGAAATGCCACCAATAACCGAATGTGTACAACCTACACTTCGTGAGGCATTTTGCACTCCCACTGTATTTACCTAACAGTTATCCCCAAATAGCCTGCAACAAGCTTGAAAATAAAAGAAAGTAAATTGATGTGAAGTGGTAACTTCATTCAAAACAATGATTTTAATTCACTCCTAACTTTTGTGAACACTTCAGTTGTATTGAAGCTCAACAGAACTCGTGCATTCGGTTACCGAACTCGCGTATCAGGCGGGAAGGAGTATATACTCAATGCAACAACTAGTGACGAAACGACAGAACTTCATTACATCAAACGAATACTATCTCACTGACTGGAAGTTAGATCGTCTAGGAAGAAGGTAACTGAATTCAACGTTTTACGTAGCCGTGGTACACTCACGCTTCCGAGTACACGACTTTAGTTAAAAATAATACATCCTAGAGAAACAGAAATCTGCACTCTGGAACACTCGTGTGAACCATGAAAAAAAGACACCTGCTGTTGTGCAGTATACCGCATTTTCTGATGCGCAGAACACACCGGCCCTCAAGATAATGCAATTAATGACAATCATTAAAGACCAGTAACAGACAACTTATTACTCCGCTACTCATTCAGGTCAGGACCGAGTAAGTATGGAATATTTTGCTATTCTAGCTGTTGATATTATAGATATATACATACCGCCACTTTCTCACGCTCGGCGGTAGATAAAACATGATATCTCTCTCCTCGATAACAGTATCCAGTAGCAAGTAGTGTGCTATTCCAGAATGCCCATACTTATCTACTTCAGGTTAGTGCACCTGGTGAGGACCTTGTTCAAGAACACCTAAAAAAGAATATTGTATAGTGATGAACTAACCATCTGCCATGCATACAGCTTTTTCTTGAGTGTTACTCACATGGTAACATTGTGATATTTACGTGCTAACGGTCACCTCCACCGAATTATTTCTACGTGTTGTTAAGAGCTCAGATGCAACGGTCGTACAGTTAGGTGGGTAATTATCAGATCGCGATAGATTAACGATTGTGTACAAGAATTGGACAATGTGGGTTAGTTAACTGGAGATAACGTGTGAGTGGTTGTAACGTTTCGTGAAATATACTTGAAAATGGGGGCATGTCGAAACAATCCCACTGTTAGAGGACAGAGCGCAAAGTGTACGTTATTTCTGTTTGTGGAGAACAACACACTTCGTATGATTAGCAGCATAAACAAACGTACAAATTTGGGCGGTGGACATACAAATATGTGCACAGCGGAACGTCCAGTGATGCGACAGTCACCAACTCATTTCAGGAATGATTCAATTTCCTGCTAAATCAGTCGTTGTTGACAATCTACACTGTACCTGTGCATAGTCAAAACAATAACGTTCAGCCACAAAAAATTTCATCGGTAGTCATCGAGTCAAAGCAAACAAATAAACCCGTAGTGATGACGTTGGAAATTTTCACTCTACTAGATTCCACATTCAAATAGTCAACTTTTTAGTTACGTAGTGATTGATTTTCTGGCAGGAGCTAGCAGCATTAGTAATTTCCTGTTCGGCAGTACCCAGTAGAATGTGATCGAACAACAGAAATGGTTTCATCTGACAACATTGAACTCTTAGTCATATCAAGTCAGCACCACAAATCAGCTTAACTTGTTTAGAGGTGTTGCGTGCATCGAGATTATTAACAGTTTATTTCGAAAAACATATTGCAAACACTCCAATCAAGCTAATAGCGAGAGCTGCTAAAACTGAAAATACGGATTAAAATAACTCGGTAACCAGCTACAGTAGACTGCCCAATGTTTAACATAAATACACATACCACATCACTGCATCAGATTTGAAATACAATAACTCAAGTCCCAAAAATCGTTATCCAACCAATAACTGAAAACCGGGACTTCAGTCAAATCTACCTTAAAAATGAAATGTTACTTCATACACCTGACGCTTGAATTCAACGTGGTTCACCGCTAAAGTCCACATTACTTAGAGAACGAGTGATGTAGTTCCCTTAAAATTCAACAGTTTCATCCGTTCCAATCAAGAACAGACCACCAATAGACATTTAGTGTTTTGCCCTTGTTTACGCTTGCGTAATGTTGTGCGACAAGAGTGTAAAGTTTATCTGATGACGGCCAACGCAACGCGGAATGCATGTGTACGTTTATGAGGTAAACAATGGATAGTTCGGCTTGACTGTTGTTTCCAGTTCATCAGCAGGCCGTATCCAGTCTGGATTAATTTTGTGCTTAACCAATTCAGGATCATACACTCAATTAAGCTACAGTACTTCGGTCGTGAGTGATTGGTATTCGATCGTTAGATCGCTCACTCTTTGACAGGCATAGCCACAGTGGCTAAATCTATATACACTTTGGAATACGGCTCGTACCCTCAAGATCAGTTACTACCTAAGTGAACTGTCTGGATGTCTAATTTTTAAAATCACCGTTCTGGACTACACTATACTAGAGCAACGATAATTAAATAAGTGAAATTTATTGGTTGAAACGATCATGTAGTCACTGAGTATACAACAGATTAACTTTTTTGTGGACTCTTGACAAACACTGTACAAAAATAACAATTGTTTCCACCACTAATCTCCTACGGTTAACTTCGATATGAAGAGCTCTGGCGGTAGACGTCAAACGATTTTAGATTCACGGTTTGACCAGTAACGATTCGTGGACACGTACACAAGTATGTCGAGTGTCTCACACCTGAAACCCCAGAAGACCCATGGTCTAATGTGTAGAGTAATCCTGAGGAAGCGTGCCTCCAATTGCGCATAACTACCAGAGTTTACAGCACACGCAATTGTACTTGGAGCCAGCTGGCCTGTTAGTTCAGTTAGATTATACATTGTTTCATTGTGCATTATTAACACATTTAGGCCAGTATCCAATGGTTACGAGAAGAAAGAAAACAAATATTTTGGCACAATTGTAGAGTAAATTTGATCAAATAATCTATTCAGTTGAATTACAATGTGCACGCGATTCGGAGGCTGCTTCCAAACGAGTTATTACAGTAAAATGCTTAATTCAGATATTGCACGTGAGCTTTGTTGTAGCCCAACCAATATGGTTAATGGTTTCCAGCCTTCGGCGATTACTTTGATTAGCTGTAATGATGTTTTGTTCGGTATTGTGTTGAGTATGCTTTTGGGAGCTTAAATTAAGTTTTTTCCTCCTCGGATTGAGTACCAACATTGATGGACTGTGAATGATTCACGTTGCGTGCACTATAGTTTAATGATCCCGCTACATCTGTTCAGTTCAGAAACAAGACTTAACGGGTTAGAGCGAGGTTGCCTGTAACATGTGAAAATCTCGAAACAGATTTGTTAATCTGGCAAACGACAAACTGCGTTCCAACAATGTGTTTTTCAGTGTAAATTTAGTTTGCATTCTTGCACAAGAACCACCAGAAAGAAATGAGCGAAGTAGTCCCAGAATTCAAAATCAACACATTAGCGAGGATAAATGTCTTCGAATTTTAGAGACCGTTTACCGTCATTATCATACGACACGGAATGCTTTGCTTTCGTTTGGATTTTCACCTCGTTCTCGAACGGTTGGTGTCTTCAGAATGACTCCACGTAAGTGAATCATCCCCACACCGTAGTGTTCAACAGTTTCCGATTCAAATAAACATATTTGGGACTTCTTAGACTATTGATTTGGTTAGATTGGATTGCTACTCAAACCGCCCAAACAACAAATGTTTTAATATCGTTGTGTAATGGGATACCTATTCCCTTTGTTAACCTTCCTCCCGAAAACACCATGAAATTGTTATATACTGAATGTGTACCGTATAATTTCTGTACAATGCCTAACTCTTTATGGTATTACCAGAGGGCAAATGAGTGAAATTCTATAGTGTTTACATGCGAAATTTTTATGCTCCTAAGGATGTTACCAGATGTCGTATGTGTGTACACGTTCTTCGGTTTCTGTTACTTTCACAGACTAAGCGGAGCACAGGTGACGCCAACCAGAGAAACATACGCATGAGTACCTGCCTGTAAAGAACAACCGCTATGTAACTCACAAAAATTTACTCAGAGTTTTAGTAGAAAACGATGAACCCCACTCACTTATTAGCATCTTTCACATTGAACCTTTTGGTTCGCAAAGGTTAGAAGTTTGGTATCCGGGCTTTAAGTATATCGGAGTTCATCAGTGGTACATATTTTTGCTAGCATCAGGGTCTAAATTGCGGTTCACTATTTTTGTGGCGTTGATGTTAACGACTAAATCGTTACTCACCAACATTATAACTAAGGTTTCTGAATGGTTTTACACTGCTAATTACTTTTCCAATGTGTACAGGCTGACAGGTACCAAGAATAACCTGAGGAGATCAGATTAAGAAGCTCATGTCATATTCAAACTGAGCGCATTTTATTTCTTGATGTTATTTGATCACAACTTCCTGTTTAGTAGCTGTTACTCTTTCGAAGCCATTCATAGTGAGGCTGACAGGTGATGGTCATCAAATCTTAAACTGAAATTTAAGGGAAAAGATCATTCTAACAATGCCGGGAGTTGTCCAATGATAAACCAACTTACACAACCTATCAGGCAGGATGTGTGCCTCGATAATGTATCGTACACTTCTGAGAGGTAGCGCTTCACATGAAGTTCCGAAAGTCATGATGCACCTATTTGCCAAAGTTGATAGTGAGGAAAGAAATTAAGCCCCTGCTAAAAAGAAATGTTGAGTTTTCTACTCATAACACAAACTGTGGATGATGACTTAAACTCAGTGATCTCTAGACAAGGTACAACTTTATTCGCATCGTCATTGACCACTGTACTTTGTAGTTCTGTATCCGTGGGAGAAAATGAAGACAGTTGAAGAAACGTGTACGCTACACCAATCCAAAACATTAAAAGCAGAATATGAGCAGTCATGCCTGTTAAACGACCCTCTGGAAAATTGTGGAAAGTTACCATTTGCAATGAAGACCTAAATTTAAATAAAAAATGAGGCACCGTTTGCTTATCAGACAGACAGATGTACATCACTATCTGTGTATGCGACGCAAAACGGACCGATGGCTGATTCGGATTTAAGCCATTCACTTGGCAGCCTCAATCAAAAAGTACGCCTAGCACTTCAAGTCACCTGACCTATAAGTTCTAAGAGATTGACTAATCTAGCGAATAAAATTTACTTCCATACACAATCGTCTATACTCTTCACCACTCCAAAGGTCATGTCTCCTATCAGAACACTGGTTTGCATGCTCAAAGTCTGATTTCATTCAAGGGGACACTGATTATCAAGTATATTGATGGAGTTATTTTCGGTTATAGGAAGTCAACAAAAGGGGTCAATAACACATTTTGGAACGTCCTTACTGTTCTGTTATGATACTTATCTTTCAGGAGGTCCAAAGTACATACTTTGGACTGCCATCTTCTGGTTAAACAACACAACCAAACAACAGATGAGCTATTATCTTCAAGATTTTCGTCCAAATCTCCCATTTTTTTCACAGAAGCTCATGGCTAAAATAAAGTAAACTTTTCTGTTGTGTACCAATAAGACATTCAACACGTTTTCCTCTAATATGAACACGTAATCGTCGGTCCCTACCAAGTCCTATTTCGGTACCCATAATTTTTACGCATATTTACCACTAGAAAGACTGTGGTTTTTGTGCATATGGTAAATGTCCGCCAAACGGGCAGACTAAACAGCCTTTTTGAGTACCTTTGATACTCTTGCTTTTGGCTTTTCTACAACAATCATGTCAGCAAAAACTCTTGCGAATTGAAGACATGTTTAACCGCCTACGAAACAACACCACGGTCATGTGACAATCCGACTATCGTCTGTGAAAATTCGCTAGGAGAACAAATCGCTTTTTTAGCCTAGTTGGCATACCAGGCTTCACGGATTAAGAAAAAACAATGTTAGGAAAAACTCACGCAAAACGCTGCGCAACTGAGCAGAATAGAAGACAAAGTTTGTACAGAATGACTACGGAAATTTTGAGACGAAAATGGTTATGTATTGCTTGTCCTTCATTTTGAAAATATTCTCTTGTTTTACTCCGTTGTTTCTCTGCTGTACCGATGAGCAGTCCATCTTCTTGTGAAATAAACTTCACAGAAAATCACCAGATGGACTGCTTACCTGTCAGAATTGTTCAACATCAGTGACATAAAACTGAGGCATGACTTTCAGAGTATTTCAGTACAGTGTTCTGAAGAGGTGCAAATTTTTTGTGTCAGTCTGAATGTCGAGTGCACTTGATGCTTCAGTCTACCGGAATGACAGTTTTCAATCAGCATGTCCGGCTGGTATGTTGATGTACGCACTCGCCTACCACACTGGTGTTTCATCTTCGTGGGCATCAATGTGGGCATTTCTTACTTGTTTCTTGTGAGCAGTCACCAGTTCCTTCTGTTTTCAATTCCGGTTACAAAATATTAAGCTAGGCTAACATTAGTAGTCGATAAATTGAAGTTTGGTTTATGAGTCTATTTAAAGTCCAATATTTTGTCAAATCTGATATTATTTTCTAGACTTCATTTTTATCGCACAATCAATGAATATTGACAAAGTGCTACTGGTTGTGTCTTGAGATTAAGTACCAGTAAAAAGACTAGTCACACAGTTGTTGAATCTCAAATTAGGTCTCCAATCAGACATTCAGAAACCTAATCTTTTAGGGTTATATTTTTCGACAAATGCAGAGCTTTTCGCCTACGTTAAACACTGATAGTCAGCACGAACACGAATTGATTTTTTTAAAACTGGGCGCCATAGGAGGCAATACAGTATATGTCTACGTTTTACTTGGAATGTGACTCTTACTACTGTATTATGCCATAGAAACAATAGCCATTGTACTTTGAATTATTCGGTTGAAACCTAATCGTTAGGCATCATTTGCTCAACACACTTCACACCATGGCGTGTGACTAACCCATACTGAAGATCGGTAATCTTTGGTACTAGGTCCATAATTCTTCCCAACGTAAACAATATCAGCAGGACATGTTCTGATAACACAAGGAAACATCACCACATCGTCAACGCATATTTACAATAGGTAATACCAGTGCATCTACTAAAATTAAAAATAAGGATTTACTCACGATAAGTTTGCCAATATACTGGACTGAATGCAGCCGATATCTCTGTCAGATCGAGTTTTATAACATATCATCAGAAATAGAATTTGAATGCATATTTACATTCACTGATGAAAATCTCTTAACACAAGTCTTGGAGGTTCATACAAGGGTACGGTTTGTTGTGGTTAACTTGAAACAGATAAAGGATATGATGTAAATCTGGAAACGTTTGGGTCGAAACACCGACTTCACAGGAGAAACTTTGTTGAGTCGAGTCATAAGTCTAACTTTCCGCTAATATTTGAGCACTTCATGAGGTAGATCCCAGAACAGTGAACTGTACAGCAAAAGTACTGATTCAAGAAGCTATGAATGAAGCAGTTCATGTGAACAGGTTGGCCAATAGGCTGTGTCGTTCACTATCTAATTTTTGCTAACGTCATCCATCTCTCTCTCTTTCTTACGCCCCAAGGTGCATCACTTTGGAAGATGACAGGATAACAGAAATAAAAGACCGATCAACAACGTTGCGCTGTCGGCATATTTTGACTCTGGAATCCAGCCGATGGTCCGATGTTATAGTAGCCAAATTGGTCTGGGTGCAGTGCAAGTGATTGTCGCAGTTAAGGCCGTTCATCCACAACGCAAACCTATGCGTGAATCGTGAAAGTCAGCTGTGCGATGGGGGTGGCTCAACGTATACACACGTCAAAGGAAACTAAACATCTTTACAGACCAAATTTTTCTGTTCGCAGTTTTGAAAAAGTCACTGTGTATGATGCGACCAGCCTACAAGTGACTGAAACAGGCAGGATGGCAGAAGCTGTATAAACAGGGCTCATGCGGAAGCACATTGCAACAGAATGCGGTAATGTGCACACTAGGAAAAACGAGCAGGTGCTAACTAATGGGTTAGCCAGCTCGAGATGATTGGACGCAGAAGGTGCTCCGACTGAAGTGAATACTTGTGATCGGTATACAAGTGTGTATCGTTATTTCAACTGCTGTCCAGCTCGTCCACAATTTACCTCTGATCAGATGAATGCATTCAAACCCAGGTCAAAGGTATATTTGCCTTGTGGTAAATTAACGTAAATCACACAATGATAGATATTGCGCCACTAACATCATCTCGACTGATCTTATCCTGGATCTCAGATGGTTCTTCACAACGAGACTGAACTTTGAGACAACGAAACGATTCGTGTATCTTGACGACCTATTGCGCTAAAGTGAACGGCATGATGAACGTACAGTCACTCATACCAGACCGGGCAGTAAGTAGAGGTCTAATGAGCTTCATTTTCTTAATCCTGCAGACAAAAGAACGGAAGAAGACTAACATCTTCATCTGGAAAAAGTGGCATTAGTTTTTCTGTAATGTACTCATCTGCCACCTTCCGGTACAGACTTTCGAGTCAGAGATTTTTTACTGTGAATTCCACCTGCTCTCATCTATGAGTGTGGGGATCCTGGCGGCCTCCCAGCACACACAACGATGAGTGTGTTTAAACCTAAGTCTGCGCTGCATCGACTGTCTTGCAGTAAAAATCCATGCAGAAACCTGCTGTCTCTCATCCTTTCTCGATTGTTTTATCAAAACTAGTTCCCACAGTCTTTCTGCCCCGTTTTAAATAATCACCCTGCAGCCCCACAACAAATACAGTTAGCCGATGTAACAATGTGCTGGTGAGTCCCATCTCCTACCACCCAGCTTCGAGTCTCCCTTCTCATCTGCTTAGACCTAGAATGCTAATTAACACGTGTTTTCAACTATCACACTCCTACTACACAGAGAAGTAAGCAGGCCTCTCTCTCTCGCAAACGTTATATCCATGTTGACATGTGTTGTATTTCAGAAGCCTGAATGCATGGCATGTATTAACACATGAGACTTGTAACGTCTGTACTGTCTACCCAATGCTGGCTTTACAACTGGGGCGACCACACAGTCACCGCTACTGGTCAGGCTGAACTAGTTATAGTCTCGAACACAATAGTCGCAGCTTCATTGATCGATGAGATTTATGTTGACAGAAGACTTTGTGCCGTCCGCTTGACAGGTTCTGTTAAGATTAGTTCCAGACACAAAACTTCCAGAAATCTTTCCATCGTATTAGTTCATGTTCCAGCTGGCTGTTACGTTGGTGTCAAGAACGCCTTCCATTCTACTTTGTCTGTTGTCCTTAAGTTGCCATGTATATAGTGATGTATTCATCTTGGCCTACTTACTAGGACCGAGTTTTGTTTAGGTGGCAGGGTTGGGATAGTATCACATGGCTTGGATAATGATGGGCGGTTGTTCTAAACGTGACCTTGACTCGGGATATCTTTCTTCGGCACGAGTTTCGCTCAGCATCTTTCTCTGAGTCAGGCCGGATATCAGATAAGCCGCACGATTGTAAGTCGTAGGTCACGTAATCTAACTCAGGGAAGACTTTCTTGTTGGATCACATGGATTCAGACCGTGGGTTTATACGTCGACTTTCCCATCCATCTTGAAACGATGGCCACGCACGTGCGCTACATCGATCTGGTTGACTATACCAACTACGGCCTTGGACCTGTTGATTAAATCAATGTCATACAAGCCAGAGGAGACCAGTCAGGAAAGCAGCTACACCCATAAATTTACACGCCACGCTACTGATTGCATAAGTGTTGCGTAGTAAAACACTATATCATGAGCACACAACAGAACCAACCTCACAGTTGCGGCGTTGTTGTCTTTCGAGTAAGAGAGAAAGGATTAGAAAAAGTATCTTCAAACGAAAGGGCAATCTGATCGTCAAACGTTTAAGCGAGACACACAGCGCGTTATTCAGTAGGTCAGAACATTTTCGATGTAATTCAAAGCCCGATGAAACTTCGATTAGCCTCATTGAAGGAGGTGAGGCCTTGTCCTAGTTATTGAGCCATCAGGTGGACAAGACACTCACTTCTAAGTGAGTCAGACACTCGATTTATTGCCTCCCAGCTAAATTCAATGAGAGATTACTATCTTCTGTTGTCTCACAAGGCAATTTCTGGGTCGAAGTCTCGACACAAGGTCCCTTAGGTTTAAACGCTTTTCAAAGTTGTCTTTGCTGTAAAAGACAAGTTCACTGATACTTACTCTATTCCTCTGCTCTTAATTTTATTCTCCCCACACCAAGACAAACTATTAACATTGGAGCTTTTAACGTCCGAATCTCAGGCATATCCGTCAGCAAGTCATCGCGACGAGCAATCTCTCTAACTATGGACTGGATGTTTTCCGTGTTTTCGAAACGCGTCTTCGCGATCCTAGCACTGTCATCCGTTTGAATCCATCCCCCTCGGGGCAGTGGTTGTTTCTCTGATTGCCACACAACCCACTATCGTCGCCAACCTGCAGTGGGAATTGTACTGAGATAGAAGACAGAACAGAGTTTGTTCAAACTGATACAAGTGTTCAGTGGCCTATATGACGTCAAACGTAATGCTCCGGTCAAACTCTGTCAACAGGGAACACTAAGATGAGATACCCGGTGTCCAGGTGCAACACACTAGCAACACGCAGTTCACGGATTCAGCATATCAGATTGATCAACTTAGCATAAACGACTGCAATGCGCCACGTGAGGTCCATCTTGATTGACTCAACCATGAATTCACATCAATCATATCGCCGACCAATATCACTTGTTGCACTCAGTTAAGGGTTGTCTTTCATCTTGGGCTAACTACCTTGACAAAGATTACGTCCACTTTGTTGTCCTTTGCTCAAATATCACCTACAGGCAAACAAAAGGTACTTAAATTGATAATTGAATTACGAGCGCCTATCAAACGCCACCGATTGTTAAACTGTCAGGGTCACAATGACGAAGTGATGAAATCAAGTACTGAGTAGATACCTGAACTGCCACAAGAACCATCTATGAAGAAGTCTGTTCCAAAAAGCCACTACGGGTAATGCAAAAGTTGATTTCTGCTGACTGAACAGAATTTGTGAAAAAAAGTTGCCTGATTGCCTCTGACTACGAATGCAACAAGGACCGCTCCGAATTGAGACGCACATTTACGAAGTCCGCATAAAAAGCATACGGCGTTTTCTCCGACTGAACCAGAAAGACGGAGAAGGTATTTAAATCAGAGAATACCAGGGTGTTGGTTACCCTGGTTTGTGGTTTTATTGATTGCAGGCAAGGAAGTAAGGAGATGTTATGTGAGAAAGATGGCTCACGAGTTCGCAGCCTCACACAGCAACTTGATAGATTGACCCACCACTCTGAAGAACAATTCAGGTGACCTGGATCAGCTTACTCCGCTGTGGATAGTAGAGGTTGTGTGACTACTTATTACTCGACTATACGCTGCGGAAAAAGAAGTGGTTTTGCATTTTGAATTACTGAAAAGCATTAAGGCTCTGAGGCTGAACCTACTTGATCCAGCACTGTTCAGAGATTGAGACAGACGATTTATGTCGGAGTTGATAAAACTCTTCTCTTCTCTTATGACTTCAGAAAGGTGCTAGGACACCGCGTGACAACCACATGTGTACTGGCTCTGCCTCTGTCACATCCAAGTTGTTCGCGAATGTCATAATTTGACTGTTACTATAGAACGAAGAGAATCCGCCAAGAGAAGAACGGGCGTGTTTTCGATTTGGTCGCGGAGGTATCCGTCATAGTTTTACCTTACGACGGACATCGGACCATCAACACTTCTTTACTCAGTCAACGGTTGTGGTATTTTGAACCTAAAGGCTGCCGCTGACACGGTCGTTCGACATGCTGTCTTGAACTGTCTCCATCGCAGAAGAAACCCGCTGAATGATGTCAGTTGGTAGAAGTCGCTGAACCGCTGCTGTTGGTGCAGAATACATATTTGTAGCAACTGTCTTGAGCATTCTTCGCTTTAAATGGCATCCGCAGTGGTATGCGATCCCCAGCTTCACTCCCAACTATTTGGCGGACGGTATTCCAGAGGGAACATTCGGACGTTTCGAGGAGCTCGAACTAGGAGCTTCCGCCAAGAACAAACTGAGTGACATTGAATTACACAGTCTTTCTGCAAACAGAATGTATACCATGCCATACCTAGTAAGTAAATTGGTTGATCTCTGTGTACGCACCTGGCACTTTCAAACTGCAAAGAGTTATTACACTATTGAGTGGGCACAAACCTTATCCTTGTTATTGCCAATAGGCTGCTGTCGATAACTTCATTCACCGTGATAGTGTCATTTCGTCACCCTGTAGTACTACTGGTGACTTGCTCATGAGGATATCGGAGATAGTGTGTTTGCCAGCTTTAAGTCAAAACGTCCACTTTCTGACTGAGAACAGAGTTTACAGTGCGCTTCTGCATTTAAGCCAGTTTCATGAGTCGGAGATTCCGCCCATTCGTGTAGAGGATGCATACAGACCCTCAGCACTGGATTACTGTAATCCCCATTCATTAGGCAGCATCAAATGAACTAACTGTATGAGCAACGTGACAGTTCGTCGGTGCGTATTTGAAAAATAGGCAAGTTCTCAACCAACAACTGAAATGGTAAAAATGCACGGTCTTCACCGACTAAATCACGCCATCTACAAGTCGACGAAGCGCCTACCGCACCGCGCGTTGTTCAGTGTTGTTTATGCCTGTTGGAAGAAACCGCTGGACAGCCAGAAGATGACGTGGTCATGGGCAATAAATGCTTGACTGTATTGTTGAGCAAGGCTGGTAGGTTCCTCTATGCATCTGGAAAGCTCACCATCATTCATATCGCTGGTTAAAGACGCTTGCTAACCTGACGGTTTGTCGAAGCCCACAACGTCCCTGTATTTACAGAGTCAATGACTTTTGAGTAACCACTTGTCTTACATCCGTTGGTACGCGTGCGCAAAATCCATTCCGGATTGAGAATTTTCACCGTCTACGGCAGCTTTTTGGTGCTTATCCTCGAATCAGCATTGCACTACCGGTTTCCTCCTTGTCAAGAACCATCAGGTAAACGTAGTCTGTATGTGACATAGGACCAGCAACCTATCACGAACCATTTTCCGGACCAACGGTAGTGAGAATCATAGAATGGCTCAAAAGTGGAGATGACGATATTGACTATAGATATCAACGCCATCGACCACGGCGGCTGGCTGTGGAGAAATTGGGCAATCCGACAGTGAAATAGAAATGTCAAATTAGCCTAGAATGTAAGCAAAGCAATTATAATTTCTAACAATCTAACAATGTTGGTCCCGAATTTTACAGTGAACTCGTGAAGCAGTTACTAAAACATGCGAGAAAACCGCTTATGGTCCAAGCAAAAAGACGGATAACATTGCAGTAGTTCAATCTCTTAAATGTCAGACGGTAACATCCTCATGACGGTTCATACGCCAAGCTGAGGAGAAATATTTGTGTGAAGCTCAATGATAGCATGATCGCCGATCGTGTGGCTTAACTAACAGACATAGTCAAGGAATCAGAAACAACGTTTGAAGTACTGAACACCAAGTTTCTCCGTACTATTGACTCATTACGTCTGTCCGTCAGCCATATCATCAACGAAGCGGACGGTGAACTCATTCATAACAAGTCTGGACGAAACACTTGGAAGGTACTTTTAGCATGTTAACGCCACAAACTTGCAACACGATGCCTTGGTTGATAGAGTCAGAATCACTAACTACCGCTGGAGCCCGCATTAGCTATTCGCCTTCCCAACAGAATAGGGCTGCTTCTCCAGATGGCCTCGTCTAAGCATTTCGAGGAATTAAGGTAGGCATTAGTAAAGGCCGTGGTTCAGTTGTTTCAGTTAGTCTAGATGACTCAGTATAGCCCAGGAAGATAGGTTTTGTGCCGGACACGAATGCACGGACCAAAGTTTTACTCTTCCCAAAGTCTGAAGTATCACAACTACCGTCATCCAACGGTTCGCAGACTGTAGATTGTAAACCTAAATTTGAATCAGCACATAGACATACACATTTAGAATCCTTTAAATCTAGAGTACTGCCGCAGAAGTATGTGATTGCATTGTTGACACTCTAGTTACACAGATCAGCTCGGGTTACGAGCTGTTGTGAACGTTATGAGTGTTATGCAAGCCCTTTCGTTCAGCCTGTAGATATTCACAGATTAAAATGGTTAATCCAGGTACTAAGGATACTAACTAGTCGTTCGCCAAACCAACCATTCTTGAGGATGCGGTGGCTATCGGGCGTAAGAAACAAGATGGACAGATGTTTGTCTGGAATGAATAATTGAAGTCTTCCACCAGTGGGTTAGTTGTTCACAGAATCACATATAAGTGGAATGGCCCACAAGCGGTCCCAATGTTGAAACTGTTGCATATGTGCTCAATTGTTTGCTAAATAGGTGTACTCTGTGGAACAAGACAGTGAGAACTGTAAGATGACGTCTTACTTTCGTCTACAGATCGGTTGTTTGTTTGTAAGATGTAGGCAGCCTTACGATGAACGTTTGAGCTTAGGCATAATTGTTTATCAATTTACTTCTTAGCTATGGACTGTTTTATTGTTCTTGGTCGTACAGCAGTTAATCATCAGTGTGAAAAGAAAGGCTCTGAGGCTGAACCTACTTGCTCCAGCACTGTTCAGAGATTGAGACAGACGATTTTTGTCGGAGTTGATAACACTCTTCTCTTCCCTTATGACTTCAGAAAGGTGCTAGGTCACCGCGTGACAACCACAGGTGTACTGGCTCTGCCTCTGTCATATCCAAGTTGTCCGCGAATGTCATAATTTCACTGTTACTATAGAACAAAGAGAGTCCGACAAGAGAAGAACGGGCAGGTTTTCGACTTGGTCGCGGAGGTATCCGTCATAGTTTTACCTTACGACGGACATCGGACCATCAACACTTCTTTACTCAGTCAACGGTTGTGGTATTTTGAACCTAAAGGCTGCCGCTGACACGGTCGTTCGACATGCTGTCTTGAACTGTCTCCATCGCAGAAGAAACCCGCTGAATGATGTCAGTTGGTAGAAGTCGCTGAACCGCTGCTGTTGGTGCAGAATACATATTTGTAGCAACTGTCTTGAGCATTCTTCGCTTTAAATGGCATCCGCAGTGGTATGCGATCCCCAGCTTCACTCCCAACTATTTGGCGGACGGTATTCCAGAGGGAACATTCGGACGTTTCGAGGAGCTCGAACTAGGAGCTTCCGCCAAGAACAAACTGAGTGACATTGAATTACACAGTCTTTCTGCAAACAGAATGTATACCATGCCATACCTAGTAAGTAAATTGGTTGATCTCTGTGTACGCACCTGGCACTTTCAAACTGCAAAGAGTTATTACACTATTGAGTGGGCACAAACCTTATCCTTGTTATTGCCAATAGGCTGCTGTCGATAACTTCATTCACCGTGATAGTGTCATTTCGTCACCCTGTAGTACTACTGGTGACTTGCTCATGAGGATATCGGAGATAGTGTGTTTGCCAGCTTTAAGTCAAAACGTCCACTTTCTGACTGAGAACAGAGTTTACAGTGCGCTTCTGCATTTAAGCCAGTTTCATGAGTCGGAGATTCCGCCCATTCGTGTAGAGGATGCATACAGACCCTCAGCACTGGATTACTGTAATCCCCATTCATTAGGCAGCATCAAATGAACTAACTGTATGAGCAACGTGACAGTTCGTCGGTGCGTATTTGAAAAATAGGCAAGTTCTCAACCAACAACTGAAATGGTAAAAATGCACGGTCTTCACCGACTAAATCACGCCATCTACAAGTCGACGAAGCGCCTACCGCACCGCGCGTTGTTCAGTGTTGTTTATGCCTGTTGGAAGAAACCGCTGGACAGCCAGAAGATGACGTGGTCATGGGCAATAAATGCTTGACTGTATTGTTGAGCAAGGCTGGTAGGTTCCTCTATGCATCTGGAAAGCTCACCATCATTCATATCGCTGGTTAAAGACGCTTGCTAACCTGACGGTTTGTCGAAGCCCACAACGTCCCTGTATTTACAGAGTCAATGACTTTTGAGTAACCACTTGTCTTACATCCGTTGGTACGCGTGCGCAAAATCCATTCCGGATTGAGAATTTTCACCGTCTACGGCAGCTTTTTGGTGCTTATCCTCGAATCAGCATTGCACTACCGGTTTCCTCCTTGTCAAGAACCATCAGGTAAACGTAGTCTGTATGTGACATAGGACCAGCAACCTATCACGAACCATTTTCCGGACCAACGGTAGTGAGAATCATAGAATGGCTCAAAAGTGGAGATGACGATATTGACTATAGATATCAACGCCATCGACCACGGCGGCTGGCTGTGGAGAAATTGGGCAATCCGACAGTGAAATAGAAATGTCAAATTAGCCTAGAATGTAAGCAAAGCAATTATAATTTCTAACAATCTAACAATGTTGGTCCCGAATTTTACAGTGAACTCGTGAAGCAGTTACTAAAACATGCGAGAAAACCGCTTATGGTCCAAGCAAAAAGACGGATAACATTGCAGTAGTTCAATCTCTTAAATGTCAGACGGTAACATCCTCATGACGGTTCATACGCCAAGCTGAGGAGAAATATTTGTGTGAAGCTCAATGATAGCATGATCGCCGATCGTGTGGCTTAACTAACAGACATAGTCAAGGAATCAGAAACAACGTTTGAAGTACTGAACACCAAGTTTCTCCGTACTATTGACTCATTACGTCTGTCCGTCAGCCATATCATCAACGAAGCGGACGGTGAACTCATTCATAACAAGTCTGGACGAAACACTTGGAAGGTACTTTTAGCATGTTAACGCCACAAACTTGCAACACGATGCCTTGGTTGATAGAGTCAGAATCACTAACTACCGCTGGAGCCCGCATTAGCTATTCGCCTTCCCAACAGAATAGGGCTGCTTCTCCAGATGGCCTCGTCTAAGCATTTCGAGGAATTAAGGTAGGCATTAGTAAAGGCCGTGGTTCAGTTGTTTCAGTTAGTCTAGATGACTCAGTATAGCCCAGGAAGATAGGTTTTGTGCCGGACACGAATGCACGGACCAAAGTTTTACTCTTCCCAAAGTCTGAAGTATCACAACTACCGTCATCCAACGGTTCGCAGACTGTAGATTGTAAACCTAAATTTGAATCAGCACATAGACATACACATTTAGAATCCTTTAAATCTAGAGTACTGCCGCAGAAGTATGTGATTGCATTGTTGACACTCTAGTTACACAGATCAGCTCGGGTTACGAGCTGTTGTGAACGTTATGAGTGTTATGCAAGCCCTTTCGTTCAGCCTGTAGATATTCACAGATTAAAATGGTTAATCCAGGTACTAAGGATACTAACTAGTCGTTCGCCAAACCAACCATTCTTGAGGATGCGGTGGCTATCGGGCGTAAGAAACAAGATGGACAGATGTTTGTCTGGAATGAATAATTGAAGTCTTCCACCAGTGGGTTAGTTGTTCACAGAATCACATATAAGTGGAATGGCCCACAAGCGGTCCCAATGTTGAAACTGTTGCATATGTGCTCAATTGTTTGCTAAATAGGTGTACTCTGTGGAACAAGACAGTGNAACAGTGAGAACTGTAAGAGAGTTGTATTGTAGATGACGTCTTACTTTCGTCTACAGATCGGTTGTTTGTTTGTAAGATGTAGGCAGCCTTACGATGAACGTTTGAGCTTAGGCATAATTGTTTATCAATTTACTTCTTAGCTATGGACTGTTTTATTGTTCTTGGTCGTACAGCAGTTAATCATCAGTGTGAAAAG